>SKCR01024913.1:0-107041 GCA_019454045.1 Zanthoxylum bungeanum | reverse complement strand
CCAGGCTCACGGCCCAGTCGGGAGTACGGAGTAGCCACAGGGGACTAAACCGGAGAATAATGGAGTCGCCACCCGGTGTGAACCAGGAAAGAAGATTTAAGGCCACACTACCCCTCGCAAGGGAAGACCTCAAACCGTTGGGTTCAGAATGGTCCCTTACTTATGTCACTTGTAATGAAAGGATTTGTAATAATTTAATCAAGCTTAAGTAACACTTATTTCCAAGAGTATCATGCTTCTAAATCCATATGCACAAAAATAAAACTTACACCTAAATTTACATATATTTCACATCTAAGATTACATGCTTGAAAGTACATCAAATAGCAACGAACATACAACTTCATTGGCATATTGTATTCATGGAAACACAAGCACACACTAACCACACAAGCACACATAAAGGCGAATCAAATAATGGCGAACATGTGATTTCATAGACATATCATAAACAAATAGCCATTACATGTCCATGCACAAATAAAAGAGTCAACTAAGTACATAATGCAAAAAGACACTTAAGGATGCAATTAGGCATTAAAGTAAGCATGCTATGACGTGGTGCAAAAGAAGATAACTAATATGGACACAAACACACATGTGAGCACTTTTCCAAATGGTACGTGGAATTGTATCCCAAGTACAGACCGCACTACCGTCCATTCGGAATCGGCTACGGAATTTATGTCTGGGTTTCCATCCGATATACCACAAGAAATAATACTCAAATGTTATCATGACATAGATATATGAATTGTAATACGTTAAGCCAAGACTAAGGTAAATGATGCAACCAATGGAATAAACATACTTTTCATTATGATACGTACAAAGATAAGAATAACTATATTGGATTTCATGATACATGCATGAATGGTGTAGCTGGCCTTACGCTCGGGCTGAGACTAATAGGTGGCATTTAAGGTGCGGTTTCAGGCAGTGGATAAGTGACTAAAACTGGCAGTGAGAGGCATAGAACTGGGCAGTGAGAGTGTGGGATTGTGGCAGTTTTTAGCGGGTAATTGCGCGTTAGGCTTGAGTTGAGGCAGGGCTGTGAACGTGTTTGTGGGGGGTGTGGCGTTAGCGTAAGGGCTGAGTGGCTAAGAGGGCTGCTAATGCGCTACGTTGATGCAATATGTAAGGCTGTGATTGTGGACGTGCAGGGTGTGGGTTAAGTGTTGATGCAAACGAGCTGCTTATGGTTTTTTTTTTGTGGTGCGTGGCTGAAGGAGTGGTTAGCGTGAAGGCAATGGACTTTGTGCGTGTGCGTTAAGGGGGCTTCAAGGTGTGATGGGCTGGGAATATGGGTACACCAATGACAATAGGTCGAGCCAAGACAGGGATAAACGATGCAATCAATAGATGAAAGACACGGCAAAACATCGTGGCAAAGGATTTTAACCCCTCCAAATAGGGGAACTTTAATCCGACTTACTAACCCATGCGCTCGATTGCATCATGCATACAAATAACATGCGGAATTCAAATGACGAAAAATAAATAAATCAAAGCAATATAAAACAAAAGAAAGTGTCGTTTACTCAAGCGGTACGTGGAGTTGTATCCCGAGTACAGATCATACTTCCGTCCATTCGGAATCGGCTATGAAATTTATGTACGGGTTTCCATCTGATATACCGCGAGAGTTGACACATCTTTCGTTTTATTCCAAAGCCACAACATACAATATCTCATAATCCATGCATATTTATCTACTCAAGGGCCACAACATGCATTTCGACATAACAATCATGCAAGCAATACTCAATAGATACTACAAATAAAACAGAAAACGAATGTGGAAAATACCCTCAGGTCTAACCTTTTATGTCGACTTTCGAACTCGCGTTTCACGACCGACGGAAGGGCTATCACACCGCAACTTTTATGGTTCACTGGTTTGCGTTTTACCTCACTGTTTCGCTGCTCAAGCTACTGTTTTGACTCCGTTTTGCTGCTGTTTCCTCGCGGTTTCGCTGCTGTTTCCTCGCGGTTTCGCTGCCGTATTATTGGTCACTGTTTCAAGTGTATAAGGGACTGTTTGGGTGTTTTTTGTGGGTTTTAAGTGCATTATTTTTGTCACTGGTTTGGGGATTTTAGGGACGTTTTGAGGGCTAATATTTTCGGTAATAATGCAGTTTTTTAGGGCAGTTTTCGGTAATATTAGGGCTAAAAGAAGTGCAGTTTTTTGGTAATGCATGGAGGTTTACAGGGCTGTTGTTACGGTGATATAGGGAGGCTTATGGGCTGCTGTTTTGGTGTGCAAGGGGGCTGCTGTATTGGTGTGTTTTTCGATGATGTGAGGGAGGCTTATGTGGCTGTGTATTTTGGTCAAGTAGGGGAAGGAGATGAAGTGAAATTTGTTATATTTTTTGTGAAATATGCGTGAATGGAGAGCTTGGAGAGGGGGTTGGAAATTCTTTGCTTCTTTATTTCTTGTGATGGGCGTAAACTAGGAGGGGGAATGCCTTGGAAAAGTGTGGTTTATATAGAGAAGGGATTTGATTTGGTGTTGAGCAAGGAAAGTCAAAGATTGAGGGGGGACAAATTTGGTTTAGATTAGGAAGTCAATGTTTTTATTTGTTATGATTGATTTTAATTAGGCATATCATCTTTTTAATTTAGTATGTGATTTGTTTAGTTGGGAAGTTAATATATTTGATTTGTCTAAATTAGGTATGATTATATATTATGTTTTATTTAATTGGTAAATGGATTAAATATTTATTTAATTCAAATACATTATCTAATTAATATTTAATTTAATATTTTATTAATTTGGGTGTAATTTAGGGTGATTGGGCGTGTGGGCCTTGTTGTGGGCGTGTGGGCCTTTGGTGGGTGGTTAGCTTGTGTGGGCTAGGTGTGTGGGCTTTCGTGGGTTTTAGGTCAAGGCCAAGGGGCTTGCGGGGATTTTGGGCGGGGTTAGGTGATTTATGAGTGTTTTGGGCCGGGGGAATAATTTTTAAAACGGAAAAACCAACAAGTAACCCGAAGCTAAACCAGTGAACTTAATCCGAATATGAGTCAATTCTTGACTCCTCCCTTCCGACGTCCGTTTCCTGTGATTTCCGCGACTTAAAAGGTAGTGCCTCCAACTGAGACTCATCATCGGGTTTCACATGTAAAAATGCAATGCCTACACACTCCGGAATTTTGCTGCAAAATTTCCCTTTCTTCTCCTTCAAGTCTCGAAGAAGAAGAAACCAGAAAAACAGCAGAAGAAATGCCCCTTGGGCATGAGAGAGGAGAGAATAGTGGAGAGAGAGGAAGATAGATTTGGTTTGTGTATCTAATACACTTATTTGAATTTCCAAAAAACAAATGTTGATATACCAAATTTGCTTTCTAAAAGTCAAGCCTATTAAAGCCACAACCACTCCCATCAATCAATCAAGTGACAAGTTGTCAAATAACTCAAAGTGACTAGACATCACATCAATCGATTGAGTAGTGATTTGACACTTGATGTGACTTATGGGCCGCACTTGAATTTGAAATGCGAGTGCGCCCGCAAACACTCCCGGGCTCGGGTTCGCTAATTCTAAATTAACGAATTTTCCGTTGCGACGTAAATAAATAATTATGCATAGAAAAATTACTATTCACATTGCTAACGAATTAATTCTAAATTAACTCGTTCGCCTGAATTAAAATCTAATTTTAATTCCGCGTCGAAATCCAATTTCGTATAATATATCGAATATATTATTTTATCGATTAATTCCAAATTAATCGTTCTCTCTCTTTAATAAATATTTTATCCTAGATAAAATATCTCCGTAATTAATCCCAGATTAATTTAGTCTCTCATCTAATAATCCCAGATTAATAAAGTGCGAGTCATACGTCATCGGTGAATCTTCAGGAAGCGACCCATGAGATCCTCGGATATGTTGGCAGTAAATTCGGTCGTCGGACTATCCAAACACGTACGTACCTAGTACTACATTTTTACCGATTTACAAGACAAGGTTGGCTTCTAGTAAAGCGCCATGCCTACCTAATTCTCCAGAAATATCCTTACAGGAATATGTGATCTATATCAGGCGTAGTATACATAATATTGCGTATTTCGATCCAGTATCGGATGTCATGTGCAAGGCCTGGGGCTGGAAATGTGTCTGCCCCGTACGAAGCACATATCGGATCTCTGGTAACTAGTCTCTATATCAGATAAACAACCTCCTACTACACTTGCATGAGTATCCGAGGGGTCTATCCACAGCGAAGCTGTTTTTCGTACCATCGCTAAAAAACAACCTCCTACAAACACTTGCATGAGTATCCTATACCCAAATATATGAGAACTATGCCGTTATGCCCTCACAATACGCACAAGTGTAATACTAGTCTTTTCCGCATTATCTATGTCCATTCTCGATAATACTCTGACTAGGGATATTTAATGATTAAACCTTTATGGATTGATACGTCTCATATCATCTCAATCCGGAACTAATCATATGGACCTTTCATCATTTATACATCTTGGTGATCTAATCACAAATGATAAAAGAGCAATTTCCTTTGTCACAAAGTTAATTTGTACAACAACACCAGGATTTGTGCAAATAGTGACGCTATGGGTCACAACTGTCCAACAATCTCTCAATTGGCCTATAGCCTGTCACTCGAGTGTCTTACACCCGAACTATGTACAGTTCGCTGAACTTCTACTGAGAAATGCTTTCGTCAGTGGATTTTCATGATTATCATCTGATGTGATTTATTCGATCATCACATCGCCACGATATATGATCCGAACGAATCACATGAATAGTTGAAGTATTTATCTGGATCGTTGATGAGGCCATTAATTCTTTAGCCTGCGTTGTAGCCTAGCTCAGCTGCTAACAGAATTATATCTAATCTAATTTGATTTATTATCAATCCAGAAGGCTTCTATTGCTGCCTCAACTGTAGCAATAACCCGATTTTGTTATTTATGCGGCACAATAACTTGCTTGGAAGATTTGCAGCTCACTGTTCCGTTTTTTAAACTTTATAGTACCGTTACTACGACTAATAGTCGTTTTTATTGGTTAGGAAACTTGCAGCAGTGATCCCAGTCACTTCAACTTCTCATTCTCCATAGAAAAAGACAACATCCTTAGTTCGTCTAAGATACTCAAGGATGTTCTTAACATCAATCCAGTGACTTTCACTTGGATTGGCCTGATTGTGAATCCATATGCTCAAAGCGTATGAGACACCAGGTCACGTACATTTGTTTCAATGTACAAGTTCTCGGAGAGTGCCAACAACTTTAAATCTATCCCAGTAGATCTTTATTCCTAGAATAAATGTTGTTTCTCCCACGAATTCTACGGAGAGTTTTCATGAAAGCCAAGCTTTCACCGATTGTATTACGGGAATATCATTTCCAAGAAATAACATGTCATCATTACTTAGGACATTCATTGTCAATGCGCTCCCACTAACCTCGTTATATACAAAATAATCATTTTCGTTTTGAATTAAATCATAACACCATTATGATTACATCAAAATGATAATTCTAAGAACGCAATGCTTGCTTCAATCCATCCATGGATCGAATAACCTGCAAACCTTGATTGCTAGTTTTGGTACGACAAAACCGTCAGGATGTTGTAAACATCCGCCAAAAGGTTTCTGTTAAGGAAGCGATTTTGGCATTTAGCTGCCACATTTCATAAATGAAACATGCAGCATTAGCAAGCATTATCCAAATGGATTTACCATGGCAACATGTAAAAGGTTTCGTCGTAATCTACAAAATGTTGATAACGATACATTTTCGCTACAAGCCTAGCTTAGTACGTTGGTATGTTGCCATCCATGTATGTCTTCCTTGAAGACTTGTATAGTACCAATAGGCACAATGCCTTGCGGTACATCAACTAGTGTCCAAACTTGGTTGTTTTACATGGAATCCATTTCGGATATTATGGCACTTTGCCATAATAGGGAGTCGATACCTTGTATCACTTCCTCATACGTAGTCAGTTCGTATTCCTCAATAAGATTGACATCTTTATGAGGTGAGATCAGAAACCCATACCCCAGGTTGTTTTCTGACTCTCTCCGACTTATGTGGTTCTTGTGTATTCGAAGATTATTGGTATAGTTTCATCCCTGATGAACTATTTTGTGTTCCATTAGGAATCGATGCCTGGAATAGTATTACTTCGATTTTCATCGAGTTTTACTTTCCTCCCACTTACCACTGCATATAGGTATTCCTCTTAGGAAAACCGCATGGAGAGCAACAATTAAATTATTCTCTTGTGAGATGTATAAGTACTATACTTTGGTTTCCCTAGGATAACCTACAATTGGCACTTATCCGATTTGGGTCCTAGTTTGGTATCATCCAAACATATGCCTAGCATACCCAAATCTTCAGGAATGAGAAACCCAGTTTCTTTCCTGTTCATATCTAATAAGAAGTCTGTCAAACAGATCTTTATGGAACCTTATTCAAAATAAGTCTTGCACTGTTTATGCGTATCCTTTGAAGGAAATGGTAGCTCAGAGCGACTCATGATTAACCTTATCATGTCCAACAAAATTCGGTTTATCCGTTCGGACACACCGTCAAATTGACATGTTCCTGGAGGAGTCCTAATTGAAAGAATACTATACTTTTTCAAGTATATGAGAAACTTATTGCTTAAGCATTTTCATCATGGTCCAATTATGGTGCTAAATACTTTAGCCGATCTGTTTGTCTACTTCGTGTCGAAACTGTAAAAGTTTCCGATTTGTGTTTCATAAGAAACACATAACAATAACGCGATGCCACATCTATGTAGGTCACGAAATATTCATATCCACCTCTAGCTTAGCTAGACATGGGCCCACTTGCTTCACTATGAACTAGGGCTAACAGATCGGTGGCATTTGTACTTTTACCAAGTAAAGGTTTTTTTTAGGCACTTTGCCTTATAAACTAGATTCGTAGACTTTATTTGAATGGAATCAAATTTGTCCTAGTATCCACTCTTCGAAGATGTGGATATACGAGTCTTGTTTTAATTGTGTCCCAGATAACAATGCCACTTAGAAGTCTCAACTGATTAATTCAGTTCGAGCTATTTGTTTGTCTGTATATGTTTGAGATTTATTTATATTCAAAATATAAATACTGTTATTCACATCTAATGTGTTTATCTCAATATCATCTTTATATAATGAAACACTTTAGTGTTCTAGAATATAAAGGTATACCCACAACGGGTTAAACCCTGATATAGAGATAATGTATCTAGTCAAACTAGTTACATTTTAACAGTTTTCTAATTTAAGTACATACTCGAAGGGTAGTTCCAAAACTTAGGTTTCTACGGTTAAAACAGCGACTGTCGTCCCGTTTCCAATCCATAGATTAATCTCGACCGAAGTCAGTATCTTGCTTACAGCAGATCCTGCACACCAGTACATATTTATGTACCACCCTCAGTATCTAAATTCCAATTTTAATACTAGCAGTGAACATGTTTATAACAAACATATTTGAAGTCGGAGCCTTACACCATTTTCATTTCCTTCATGTCTGCTTGTCCATACGACAGTCATGCTTCCGTGTCCCCGTTTGCCATAATTTAGGCATACTGTTGGATAATATGACCCATAGCGTCACTATTTGCACAGATCATTGTGTTGCTGTAGCAAATTAACTATGTAACAAGGAAATTGCACTCTCGTCATTTTGTGATTAGATCACCATAGATATATAAATGAAGAGAGGTCCCTATGATTAGTTCCTGGATTGAGATGATATGAGACAGTATCAGTCCACGAAGGATTAATCATTAAATATCCCTAGCCGTAGTATTATCGAGACTGGACATCGATAATACAGAATAGGCTAGTATTGCACTTGTGCGCGTTGTGAGGGCACAACGGCATAGTTCTCATATATATAAGTATTGGATACTTGTGCAAGTGCGATAGGAGGTCGTGTTTCACCGATGGTACGGGAAACAGCTTCGCTCTGGATAGACCCTTCGGAATCCCATTGGTATTATGACTAGGTGTCTATGGGAGGCCGAAATCAAGGTAGGTGTGTATAGTCTTAACCTGAGACTTACATCGCTAATACTTACGACAATCGGTAAACTTTGTTTTGGTGGTGGGGGATCTTAACTGGTTCTGTGTTCACCTCTTCTGGGTTTATCAGAGAATCGTAGTGTATTGGATGTGATGTCAAGACGGAAGTGTCACTCCAGTCATAATGGAGATGATGTCACGCAGGATACGGTATTAGTGCTCTTAAGTGATGCGCATCCAATCGTGATATTATGACCAGGTCATGAATATCCGATTATAGAGACTAGTTACCAGACATCCGATATGTGTTTCGGACGGGGCAGACACTTATCCAGCCCCAGCCCTAGCACGTGACTATCCGATACTGGGCCGATATGCACAATACAATTGTATACTACGCTGATACAGATCTAGATATTCTTGATGAATATGTCCGGAGAACTTGGGAAGACTTGGTGCTTTGCTAGGAGTCGACCTTGTCTCGTAAATCGTAGTTAGTAGAACGTAGTACTTGGTACGTACGTGATTGGGATACTCCGACGACCGTATTTACTGCCAGATTATCCGGGGATCTCATGGGTCGCTTCCCGATAATCCACCGATGACGCACAACTCGCACTCTTGAATAATCTGGGATTATAAAGAAGAGAGAGAAAATTAATCTAGATTAATAACGGAGATATTTTATCCGGGATAAAATGTCGTCTAAAGAGAGAGAACGATTAATTTGGAATTAATCGATGAATTAATATATTCGATATATTAAACGAAATTAGATTTCGACGCGGAATTAAAATTAGATTTTAATTCGGGCAAACGAGTTAATTTAGAATTAATTCGTTAGCGACGTAAATAATAATTTCACCAGGCGCAATTATTTATTTAAATTCGATTGAATTAACGTCGCGACATAAGCTCGGTATTTCGGAAATATCGAACCCGAACGCGTGAGTGCACGTGGGCCCACTTTCATTTGGAAACGTGTGGGGCCCACATGACACATGTCATTTTATGCATTATTTTATTCTAATGCATTGCATGTTGATAGTGTACAATGCACTCAATATTATTGCATGGAAATTGAGTGTTTGACACTCTAAGCCATTGCATGTTTTGTGTCATAATTTTATTATTAATATAAATATTATGGCATAAATATAAATTGATTTTTGGTAAATCATTTTAACTTAACACAAAACTTCTTCTCTCTCATTTCTCTCCTCTCCTCACGCCAAAACATGGCGTTTTCACTGGTTTTGAACCAGTTTGGGCGTGAATAAGGGAAGCTAGAGTGGGTTTTCATGGTGTGAAAATTCAAGTGCTAGCACACTTACAAGTCTTGCGAAGGTTGGTAGGGTGGTTCGACCATGAGACGGGATCCATCGACGAGCTAGGAGCTCCGTTTCTTCACTCAAATTTCTGTTTTGCAGGGCAGTGGGCTGCTGCAGTGGGCGTGAACAAGGCAGTGAGTTTCTTGGTTCGATTCGTCTTCAAATCGACTCAACCGATCGATATGAGTATTCCGCTACCTCCGTTGATGTATTCACACATTGTTTTCATGTCTTGTTTGATCTTGGGACCTTAGAAATAACCAACAATGGCATCATGAGCTAATGTTGCAAGCATGAAATTTGTAGGGTTTAAAATTTGGGTAAATGTGATTTGAGCATGATTTGAATAAATTGCTTGTTTGAGTATGCTTATAACATGTTTAAATTCATTTTGGTTGGACTAATTTGATGAAAAATGATTTGGAATTATTTTCCCCAAAATTAATGCCTTGGCCGAATGGTTGTGATTTTTTGGATCTTGGATTTTTTGATTTTTGATTCATTTGATGAGTTAGAATCGATTAGGTTGACGTTAATTTGAATCGAATTGGATTGGATTTCGAATTGGACAAAAACCCCAAATTCCTTACCAGGCCGAATGGTGTAATGCCCTAATGTCTTGGTTTTTTGGTTTGTGACATTGGATGTGTATAAAATCAAATCGGATGGTGATTTGATGTCGATTGTAGGTTCGATTGGATCGAAACCGAATCGGCACAAAAATCCCTCCTTGGCCGAGAGCATGAAAGCTGTTTATTGTTTGACATGTAATAATGAATTAAGCATGATTAATTGGACTAATTTGGTGCTTCGGAAATATCAATTAGGTTATTAATCATCATAATGCACTTTAGGTAATTAAATTGCGTAATGGATTAGTGTATTTATTTAATTTAGGCTTAAATTGGATTTGGGCTTGAATTGTTGTAATTGGGCCTTTTGGGCTTGATTTATCAAGTTTGGTTTAGGCCAAGTGGATTGGATCCAATTGGGCCCAAAACCTTAACCATAAAGCCCAATTGCGACTAATGAACCTTTAATGTTTAATTGGGCCTAATGGGCGAAATTGATTTCTAAGGCATTTTGGGTGATTCCATTATTGGGCTTTGGTTGCCGAAGCCCATGCCTAAAGAAATTAATTGAAGCCCATTAGACTTAAATTAAATTGACGTTGGACGTTAATCGGACTTTGAGTCCCGACGCGATTGAATTGGAATTTAAATCGTAAAAGGTTTATTAATAAAAGTGTAATATTTATTTGGAATTGAATAGTGAATTAGTATTAAATACATGTTAAATTAGATTTAATGATGTAGTTTAATTTAATTCATGAATTCGTACTTTGAGTACTTATTCGCAAAAACGAGTTTGACTCGAACAAAATCAAATCGTTGTTTGAACATTGGATGATCACTTAATTATCAGATTAATTAATTTGATTAGATTGATTGATAGCATGCTTATGTGTGTGAATACGTGGTTGTGTTGAATGAATAATGTATATCGGATGGATATTAGTGGGTGGGCAATTTTAGAAATTGTTGTAATAAATTCGATTTATTAAATTGGACCTGCGTGTCCAGCCTTATCACCTTCTTTCTCTTTGTATTCTCTTCTCACCTATTCCCCTCTATGTATATGAGGTTTCTTTAGAAGTGTAGTGTAACGGGTAGAAGTAGTACAAGTGCTAGCTTGAGTGAGAAAGGGAGAGATTTGATCTAGGATCAATGTGTTAAGTATCCATCCGCATATCATTATTATTTTATTTCATACTCGCTTTATTATGTATTTAGAATGCATGTTTAAGGGTGTATGATGATGAGACCTAACAAAGATAATTAAATTGGTAGCCAATTTGCACGCGAAAATCCCTCAATCTATATTAAGCAAATATCCTTCCATTGAATGATTCTTGTTCAAGATCCGAAGTTGGCATTGGTTTGTTTTTGACCAAAGTCAAGACCTTTGTCAATCAAGGATGTACTTGAATCATGAGAGTTTTGTTGCATATCGGTGTCTTGTCCAAATCGTGATTTTTATTGGCCAAAGTCAGATCACTTTTTGTCCAATGACATTGATTACGAAACTTTCCTCGTCAATGGGTCCCGCTTAACTGGAATCATTAGGTTTGTTTTTGGCCAAAGCCAAGGCCTAGATGATTCGGAGGAGGTATGGTTAGGAAAATGTAATGGATACATTGACATTATACATATGTTTCGGACTTGGATGTCCACCTAACCGGATCTAGGAATTGGATGAGATCCAATTGATCTGTGAGATCTACCTAGTTAAATAGCATACAGCTTTTATTGGCCAAAGTCAGGGTTGTGTGTTATTTAATAGGATCCTAGCCCACTAGGAAACACGGTTTCCCGAGTACTCCACAGAGGGTTAGAGGCTCGACGAAAAATAGTGGGAGGCAAGTATTGAATTTGCAACATTCGTTCGAATACTCGCTAAACACGCTCATTTTATTTTACTCGTCATATTAATCAAAGTATTAGTCGGACTAATATTTTATGTTGTTTTTAAATATATATAGTTGGACTATATACAAACTCATTCAATATATAGTTGATTTGAATTGGATTATGTAATCAATATAATTGAATTAAATGATAGTGATTTTATATTGGGATTATAGTAATCAATATTAAAATATATAGTTGGACATATACAAACTCATTCAATATATAGTTGATTTCGTAATTGGATTATAGTAATCAATATAATTGAATTAAATGTAGTTGATTATATGGGATTATAGTAATCAATATTAAAATATATAGTGGACTATATACACTCCTTCAATATATAGTTGATTTTGTAATTGGATTATAGTAATCAATATAATTGAATTAAATGATAGTTGATTTTATAATGGGATTATAGAATCAATATTAAAATTATAGTTGATTAAATAATTGGATTATTGTAATCATTATAATAAATAGTACCTTAATAATTTGATTAAATAGTTGGACTATTAAAATCAAGTAAGAATTGAAAAGGTTGAATATTTAAAATATATATCCTTGGATTAAATGTTTTAAATGATTTAATTTTCAATTGGGAATAATAATAGGTTAATTTATTTGATAAAATAACTTATTATGACTAAGCCCATAATTAAGCAAATAGTAGAGCATAAAGTCTTGGAAGATTTATGTGATGATGACTTTAGTGCTTAATTAATATACTTATAATAAATCTATTTAGATTTAAAAGTATTAAAATTGCAATTAATAATTCTTGGAGAATTAATTGACTATTCTAGTGGAGAAAAGTCAAAGTTTGCAATTGGGCATGTAGCACAAGGTGCACATCGTTTCGATATTCCGAAACCCAAGGCTTGGCCAAAGGTTTGTGAAAATTGAAAAGGATAATTGACATATCCCAAAGTGACTACCATTTGGATATGGAAGACACGAAGGAATTAAAGAAAGGGCGAGGCTCTAACTTTAAAAAATTTGTCAAAGTTATGTTCACTACTAGTATTGAAATTGAATTTTAAATACTTAGTGTGGTACATAATACATATGTATTGACGTTCAGAATCCGCTGTGAGCTGGATACTGGCTTCAAGCCGAGATTTCTCTGCGAATTGGAAACGGGACGAAAGTCGCTGTTTCGACCGTAGATAGATTAACTTAGGAACGTTATAATGTAACTAGTTTAACTAGAGACATTATCTCTATATCAGTGTTTAATCCATTGCGGATAAAACCTTTATATTCTAGAACACTAAAGTGTTTCAATATATAAAGATGATACTGAGATAAATACATTGGATGTAAATAACAGAATTTATATTTGAAATAAATAAAATCTCAAACATATAAAATGACAAATAAAGCTCAAATTGATTTGATCAATAGAGACTTATTTGTGGCATTGTTGTCTAGGACACAATTAAACAAACTCGTATATCCACACTTTTTAAGAGTGGGTACTAGGACTGATTTGACTATTCAAATAAGGTCTACGAATCTAGTTTATTAGGTAAATACCTAAAATACTATTTACTTGGTAATAGTAAAAGGGCCACCGATCTGTTAGCCCTATTCATGGTGAATTAAGTGGGCCCATATCTAGCTAGGCTAGATGTGAACATGAATATTTCGTGACCTTAACGGATGTGACATCACGTTGTGGTTATGTGTTTCTTTTGAAGAACACAGATCGGAAACTTTAGAGTTTCGACACGAAGTAGACAAACAGATCGGCTATAGTGTTATTCCGCCACGGTAATACCGTAATGGAAAATACTTAAGCAGTAAGTTTCATACGTACATGAAAGAGTATGGTATTCTTTCAGATGAGGACTCCTCTCGAGACACGTCAGTTAGACGGTGTGTCTGAACTAAAACCGAATTTTGTTGGACATAATAAGGTTTATCACGAGTCGCTCTGAGCTACTATCTCCTTCAACCGGATATGTATTAACAGTGCAAAACTTATTTAGAATAAGGTTCCATATAAATCTGTTTGACAGATATCATATAGGATATGAACAGGGAAGAAACGAGGTTTCTCATTCCTGATAATTTGGGTATGCCAGGCATAGCGTTTGGATGATACCAAACTAAGGACCCAAATTGGATAAGTGCCAATATAGGTTATCCTAAGGGAAACCTTAAGTATAGTACTTGTAAATCCCACATGAGAACAATATAATTGTTGCTCACCATGCGGTTTTCCTGAGAGGAATACCGATATGCAGTGGTCAGTGGGAGGATAGTGATACTCGATGAAAATCGGAGTAATACTGTTCAAGGCACGAAGTCCTTAATGGAACACAAATAGTTCATCTATGATGAAACTATACCATTAATCTTCAAATACACAAGAAACTAGTAGATCGGATAGAGTCAGAAAACAACCTAGGGTATGGGGTTTCTGATCTAACCTCATTAAGATGTCAATTTTATGGTGGTGTACCATCCGACTACGTTATGAGGAAGTGATACGAGGTATCGACTCCCTGTTATGGCAAAGTGCCATGAGTCCGAAATGGATTCCATGTATAACAACTATGTTTGGATACTAGTTGTTGTACCACAAGGCGTTGTGCCTATGGTACATAAACGTCTTCAAGGAAGACATACATGGATGGCAACATACCAACGTGAAGCTAAGCTTTTGACGAAAAGGTATCGTTATCAACATTATGTTAATAACGGTTCAACCTTTTACCTGTTGCCATGGTAAATCCATTTTGAAGATGCTTATGATAACTGTATATTTCATTTATGAAATATGTCAGTTATAATCAAAATCGCTTTCCTGAAAAGGAAACCTTTTGGAGGATGTTTACAACATCCTGACGATTTTGTATAACCGACAAACAAGGTTTGCGGGTTATTCGATCCATGTTTGGATTAATGCAAGCATAAGGTTCTTGGAACTGTCGTTTTGAAATAATCATAATGGTTTATGATTTGACTCAAAACGAAATAATTCTTGTGTATATAAGGAGGTTAGTGGGAGAGCGCACTGACAGTGAAATTCCCATAAAGCTATTGTTGAAAGCTTGGCTTTCAATAGAAATTCTCCGTAGAATTCTGGGGAGTAACAACCTTTATTAGAGGAATAAAGATCTACTGGGATAGATTTGGAGTTGTTAACACTCTCTGGGAAATTGTACATTTAAAATGTACTTGTATTGGTGTCTCATACGCTTCAAGCATATGGAGTCACAATCAGGTCAATCCAAGTGACAGTCACTGGATTGAAGTTAAGAACATCTGTTAGTATCTCAGAGAACTAAAGATGCTATCTTAAACTATGGAGAAGGAGAACTTGAAGTGACTGGGATCACTGCTGCAAGTTTCCAAACAGTTAAATACTGTGGTACTATAAAGTTTGAATAACGGGACAGTGAGCTGGAAATCTTCCAAGCAAGATAACTGTTGCCGAATAAACAACAAATGCGGATTATTGCTGCAGCTGAGGCAGCAATAGAAGTCTTTTGGATTGAAATAAATCTAATTAGATTAGATATAGTTCTGTTAGCAGCTGAGCTAGGCGTCAGCACAGGCTAAGGAATTAAAGGTCTCATCGACGATCCAGATATATACTTCTATATCATCTGATTCGTTCGGATCATACATCGTGGCGATGTGATGATCGTATAAATCGCGTCAAACGATAATCAAACAAATCCGCTGACGAAAACCTTTCCTCAGCAATTTGAGCGAACCTTACATAGTTCGGGTGTAGGACACTCGAGTGACTGGCTATGTGCCAAGTGGGAGATTGTTGGATAATATGACCCATAGCGTCACTATTTGCACAGATCATTGTGTTGTTGTAGCAAATTAACTATGTAACAAGGAAATTGCACTCTCGTCATTTTGTGATTAGATCACCATAGATATATAAATGAAGAGAGGTCCCTATGATTAGTTCCTGGATTGAGATGATATGAGACAGTATCAGTCCACGAAGGATTAATCATTAAATATCCCTAGCCGTAGTATTATCGAGACTGGACATCGATAATGCGGAATAGGCTAGTATTGCACTTGTGCGCGTTGTGAGGGCACAACGGCATAGTTCTCATATATATAAGTATTGGATACTTGTGCAAGTGCGATAGGAGGTCGTGTTTCACCGATGGTACGGGAAACAGCTTCGCTCTGGATAGACCCTTCGGAATCCCATTGGTATTATGACTAGGTGTCTATGGGAGGCCGAAATCAAGGTAGGTGTGTATAGTCTTAACCTGAGACTTACATCGCTAATACTTACGACAATCGGTAAACTTTGGTTGGTGGTGGGGGATCTTAACTGGTTCTGTGTTCACCTCTTCTGGGTTTATCAGAGAATCGTAGTGTATTGGATGTGATGTCAAGACGGAAGTGTCACTCCAGTCATAATGGAGATGATGTCACGCAGGATACGGTATTAGTGCTCTTAAGTGATGCGCATCCAATCGTGATATTATGACCAGGTCATGAATATCCGATTATAGAGACTAGTTACCAGACATCCGATATGTGTTTCGGACGGGGCAGACACTTATCCAGCCCCAGCCCTAGCACGTGACTATCCGATACTGGGCCGATATGCACAATACAATTGTATACTACGCTTGATACAGATCTAGATATTCTTTGATGAATATGTCCGGAGAACTTGGGAAGACTTGGTGCTTTGCTAGGAGTCGACCTTGTCTCGTAAATTGGTAGAACGTAGTACTTGGTACGTACGTGATTCGGATACTCCGACGACCGTATTTACTGCCAGATTATCCGGGGATCTCATGGGTCGCTTCCCGATAATCCACCGATGACGCACAACTCGCACTCTTGAATAATCTGGGATTATAAGAAGAGAGAGAGAAAATTAATCTAGGATTAATAACGGAGATATTTTATCCGGGATAAAATGTCGTCTAAAGAGAGAGAACGATTAATTTGGAATTAATCGATGAATTAATATATTCGATATATTAAACGAAATTAGATTTCGACGCGGAATTAAAATTAGATTTTAATTCGGGCAAACGAGTTAATTTAGAATTAATTCGTTAGCGACGTAAATAATAATTTCGCCAGGCGCAATTATTTATTTAAATTCGATTGAATTAACGTCGCGACGTAAGCTCGGTATTTCGGAAATATCGAACCCGAACGCGTGAGTGCACGTGGGCCCACTTTCATTTGGAAACGTGTGGGGCCCACATGACACATGTCATTTTATGCATTATTTTATTCTAATGCATTGCATGTTGATAGTGTACAATGCACTCAATATTATTGCATGGAAATTGAGTGTTTGACACTCTAAGCCATTGCATGTTTTGTGTCATAATTTTATTATTAATTTAATAAATATTATGGCATAAATATAAATTGATTTTTGGTAAATCATTTTAACTTAACACAAAACTTCTTCTCTCTCATTTCTCTCCTCTCCTCACGCCAAAACAGTGGCTGTTCTTCACTGGTTTTGAACCAGTTTGGGCGTGAATAAGGGAAGCTAGAGTGGGTTTTCATGGTGAAAATTCAAGTGCTAGCACACTTACAAGTCTTGCGAAGGTGGTAGGGAGGTTCGACCATGAGACGGGATCCATCCGACGAAGCTAGGAGCTCCGTTTCTTCACTCAAATTTCTGTTTTGCAGGGCAGTGGGCTGCTGCAGTGGGCGTGAATAAGGCAGTGAGTTTCTTGGTTCGATTCGTCTTCAAATCGACTCAACCGATCGATATGAGTATTCCGCTACCTCCGTTGATGTATTCACACATTGTTTTCATGTCTTGTTTGATATTGGGACCTTAGAAATAACCAACACATACATCTTGGATATGTCTATGTCTTCCTAGAAGATTATAATGACTTTGTTTTGCCATTTTTCTACACTCCAGAAGCCTTTGCCAAGCCTTAGCCTCTGGGATATCGAAGTAAGATGCGCCTTGCGCTTCTTGCCTATTGCAAACTTTTTGCTCTGTCTCATGGATAGCCATTAACTCTTCAAGATTACTATTGCAATTTAGTACTTCAAAGATCTAAAAATAGATCTATGAGATCTTCAATTTCATTATCATACTTTAAGGATCTAATCCTTAGTTCTGATTCGAGAAATTAAGGAGTCTATTTGGCAAGTCTAATGGATTAAGCACTACAGTTATCATCACATGAATATTCCAAATATCATATTCTACTATTTGCTTAACTCCGGGCTTAGGCTCGAGACGTCACTATATCAAATAAAGTAACTTCTCGGTTTTCCGGACTATCCAGATTCATTATTCCCAATTTGAAAATTAAAGTCGTTTAAATACATTTTCACCCAGGATTATGTTTTAACACTAATCTTTCAATTATCTTGATTCTAATAGTCCAACTAGTTAATCAACGATTTTAGGTACTATTTATTATAATGATTACTATAGTCTAACTATATAATCAACTATAATTTAATAGGTTAAATTCAATTATATTGATTACTATAATCCAATTATAAAATCAACTATAATTTAATTTGTTAATTCAAATATATTGATTACTATAATCCAATTATATAATCAACTATAAATGAAATAGTTTGAATACAGTCCAACTGTTTATTTAAAACAACATTAAATATTAGTCCAACTAATATATTAATTTATCGACGAAATATTTGAATGAGCGCGTATGGCAAGTAACTAAATGAATATTACAAATTTAATACTTGCCTCCCACTATTTTTTGGCGAGCCTCTAACCCTATGTGGAGTACTCGGGAAACCTTGTTTCCTAGTGGGCTAGGTGATGAGCGGAAAATAAATCAATATTTACCGCCCCTTTTACTTAATATTTTGTTTAGTTTCTCGGGTTTGATGAACGTTTTGATGTGTTTTAGTTTATTTTGCAGATAAAATAATATTGGGACACAATGAAATTATTTAGGATGAAATGTGGGTCAAATAAGAGCAAAAAATTGGACTTAACATATTAATTTTGGAGATTGGAAACTTGAAAGGGGTTTTTAACGAAGTGCAGTTTTGGAAATTCCAGTTTTGCGCATCTGTCGTATTTTGGGCATAACCTTTTACTCCGATATCGGATTGAGCTGATTAAAATTCCAGATATACAAGACTCAAAGCTCTACAACTTTAAAAGACAAAATAATATCGAATTCTGGAGATTTCATGCCCAAAATTAATGAACCATCCAGAAGTGTGTTGTGTGTAATTATTAAAGTCATTTTCAAAGCAAAAAATAAATTAATAATAAAAATAATAAAAATTATCAAATCACCACCAAACGTGATAAGCAATTAGTGGAGTAATTAATAATGGATTTGGTGGAGCAATTAGTGGAGCAATTATTAATGGATTTGCTGGATGATTTGATGGAGGCAAAATTTTGCCTATAAATACCAAGTCATTTCATTTGTAAATTCATACTTTCTTCTAAGGAATTCCTTACGAATACTAAGAAGATTGTATCTTGTTTGTTTATTTATAGCTTTCAGTAATTAATTTCCGCTTTCGCACTTTCTTTTCTTTACTTTTCAGTTTTTACTTTCCGTAATTTACTTTTACGCACAATACTTTTTTTTCTTTAATTTTCAGTTTTTACTTTTCAGTAATGAGGAGGTAACTCCCATTTGATGGGGTAAAAGGTAAAACTTTTATTACTAATATTTAGATTAATCTCCCTTAATTATAATATATAAACTAGTTAAAACCTGACTTAACGAGGATACCGCCATATTGGTCCGTTGGTAATTATTTAAATTGGTTTTAACCTGACTAAACTGGATACCGCCTGATTGGTCGGTTGGTAATTAATTATTAATTTTTCTTAATCTGGATAACGCCTATATAGCTGGTTGGTAATTATCATGTAAAGTTAATATATTATATTAAGGGAGATATCTAAAATAGAAGTAATAAAAGTGGATCTTTTTACCTCAGCATTTTCTTTTGTTGTACTTTTACTTTATTTACTTTTCAGAAATTTACTTTCAGCAATTTACTTTCAACATTTACTCTTCAGCAATTTACTTTCAACATTTACTCTTCAGCAATTTACTTTCAGCATTTACTTTTCAGCAATTTACTTTCAGCATTTACTTTTTAGTTATTTACTTTCAGCATTACTTTTCAGCATTTAATTTTCAGTATTTAATTTCAGCATTTACTTTCCGTCATTTACTTTTCAGCATTTTACTTTATTTCTTTTATTTTATTTAAGTTTTTACTACCCGTAAATATGTGTCGTAACTAAGCCAGTTATCCGGGGTTGTGATAAAATCCAATATCACCGGTTTATAAGGGGTTATTTTATAGTTTGGGTAATTTAAAGGTTCATTTATTTAGTCTTAAGCTTAATGATTCTTGTTGTCTGATCACTAATAAGATTGATGTGGTAAATCTAAAATAAACTTGACAAAGGAATTTTAGGTTTCAGCCTTAGACTTAATAGCCCACGATCTTCCTTGAGGATAGATAACCTTTAATAGATTTCCTTACAGGATAGACATATACCTATCGAGCGGGGGTAGCCATAATTGGAACTTAAACTTAATGAATCAATGTAATTTGGTTGACATAGAGATATGGTTCAATTGGGTTAAACTGGGTATTTGCGTCTGACCATCGACAGAGGCTTTCGCATAATTTCGTGTTCCAGGTTAGTAAACCAATTTATAACACAAACATAAAATAATCACTTCATCTTTTAAAAGATATTAGAATGATTCACAACCTTAGATCTTTGTGTCTTTTGTTATTTTCCTTAGTATTTTCTTTTGTCTTTTTATTTATTTATTTACTTAGAAAATCTACAATCAACCAAATCAATCAAGCAATCATTCTATTCACCCTCAATTAGATATTTGTAAATAAATAGATTCAACAATTAATAACAACAGTAGGAATTAAGTCCTCGTGAGATCGATATTTTTATACTACTTGAACGATACGTGCGCTTGCGTTATACGTGTGTGTTTACGCCGATCAAGTTTTTGGCGCCGTTGCCGGGGACTTATTTTTCTTGAGTTATTAATTTTGAAGCTATCTAATTTTCTTCATTTTTATTAGTAATTTTTATTTCTTTCTTTGTTTTCAGTGTTGGTTTCTATAATTAGTCCCAAAGAAAGAATAAGCCATAGAAATACATATATCATACATGCAAAGCTTGAAGCATGGCGGAATCATACTTACAAAGCTTTGTGACGAAAATGGTGAATAGGATCTTTGAGCCTCCAAGGTGGGTGTTTTGCGGCCAAGAACAAGAATGAGAGAAGCTTCAAGTCTTTGGGCTGTTTTCGGCCAAGAACAACAGTGTGAGAAGCTTCAAATCTTCTAGTACTCCAAGCTCCAAGGATGTTTCCCTATACGGTCAGCTCAGCCTCCAAGACTATTCCTATATTGGCCAACTCATCAATATCGGCGATCATTTGAGCCCCGTGGGCCTCAACTGATGCGCCTTCAGTCATTCGGGCGCGGAAGAGTTTCTTCACCAACTCGTACCTCTCCATCCGCTTGTTGGTGCGGTGGAGATCTCTCAGTCTAGCCAACATATTATAAGGATCCAAGTCCTTATTCTGGCGATGAAAGTGCTGAGTCATCGAAGCTAACATAATAGCCTGAGCTGTGTCACAATCACCGCTGTGAGTTTTCCATAACTCCAGCTCAAGTGCGTCAGTGGAGGTATCTGTATAGTGTACAGCATCCTCTCAGCCCCAAGGACTATCCTTAGGTTCATTTCCCAATCAGCGAAGTTTGTGCCCTTAAAGACATTGTCACCCATGATGATGTCTCGGACATTTACTTTGCTTGCCATCTTAACTACGATAGTCTAACTATCTAGTTAACGATAAAATGGGTACAGTCAAACTGTTACAAAAAATAACAATGTATTAGTCCAACTAATTTTAATAAATAGACGAAATAAAATTGAAAGACGCGTTAGGCTAAGTATCTGAACGAAATTACAAATTCAATACTAGCCTCCCACTATTTTCATCAAGTCTCTAACCCTCTGTTGAGAACTCGGGAAATCCTATTTCCTAGTGGGCTAGGATCCCGTTAAATAACACACAATCTTGACTTTGGCCAACAAATTGTATGCTATTTAACTAGGTAGATCTCAAAGATCAATTGGATCCCATCCAATTCCTACATCCGGTTAGGTGGACATCCAAATCCAAAACATATGTATATTTACTTATGCCATTGTATCTAATACATTTTCCTAACCATATCCTCCGAATCATCTAGGCCTTGGCTTTGGCACACAAACCTAATGATTCCGGTAAGCGGGACCCATTGACAAGGAAAGTTTCGTAATCAATGTCTTGGACAAGAAGTGATCTTGACTTTGGCCAACAAATCACAACTTGGACAAGACACCGATGTGGAACAAAACTCTCATGATTCAAGTACATCCTCAATTGACAAAGGTCTTGACTTTGGCCAACAAACCAATGCCAATTTTGGATCTTGAACAAGAATCATTCAATGGAAGGATAATCGCTTAATATAAATTGAGGGATTTTAGCGTGATTGGCAACCAATTTATTATCTTTGTTAGGTCTCATCATCATACACCCTTAAGCATGCTTCTAAAACATCATAAAGCGCGTAAAGTAAATTAATAGTGATATACGGATGGATATATAAAACAACTTGTTCCTAGAACAAATCACTCCCTTTCCTCTCCCCGCTAGCAATATTCTACTTCTACCCAATTACATAATACAATAAGAGAAACGTCATTTACATTGAGGGGAATTAGGTGAGAAGAGAATACAAAGAGATAAAAGAGACAAGGCTGGACACGCAGGTCCAATTTATAAATTCAAATTTTACAATAATTTCTAAAATTACCCTTTCCCTTCTAATATCCATCCGATATACACTATTAATTCAACACATACATATATTTCAATCAAGACATGCTATACAACCAATCAAATCCAATTAATTAGTCTTTGTTTAAGTGATCATCCAATGTTCAAACAACGGTTTGATTTTGCGCGAGTCCAACTCGTTTGAGAATAAGTACATAAGGTACGAATTCACGAATTATATCGAACTACCCGTTAAATCCAATTTAAGTCGTATTCAATACTAATTCAATTATTTAATTCCAAATTAAATGTTTACACTTTATTGCTGTTTTTAAAGACTTAGATTCTAAATCTAATTCTAATTGGGTCTCCAAGCCCAACCAACATCCAATGTTTGTTTAATTAAAGTCCGATGGGCTTTCAATTGATTTATCAAGGCTTGGGCTTTGGTCAATGTGGGTCAACCAATTACCAAGCCCAAATAAGGAATCACCCTTAAATGCCATAAAATCAATTTCAAGCCCATAAGGCCCAATTAAACATTAAAGCCCATTTAATTAAATTTTAATATTCCTAATTTTAAAATTCAATTAATTAAAGTGTAAATCCATGATTAATTCATTAAACCAAATATTTCAAAACATCAATTTAATTTATTAATCATCACTTGTTCAAAACATATGTCCAACATTTATTTGAACAAAAAATCAAGTCCTTTAACATGCCATATTGCATTCGGCCAAGAGGGATTTTTGCGTTCGATTTGTTTTTCAATCCAATTGAATCACTAATCTAAATCCCATATACGTTTTAAGTCATCTAATGAACTTGCAAACAGAAAATTACATTCAGTGCAAGGACCTCCATTTTCGGTCAAGCAACAATTTTGGGGAAAAAATCATCCAATGCATTTTTCTCAAAATTGATAATGTATTACATCATATATCATACATATAATCATGCTTAAGTCATCTAATAAACTTGTGCATGAAAAATTCCAAACCAGTGGAAGCAACTCCACATTCGGTCAAGCAACAACTTTTGGGAAAAAATCATCCAATGCATTTTTCTCAAAATTGATCATGTATTACATTATATAACATACATATAAGCATACTTAAGTCATCTAATGAACTTGTGCATGCAAAAAATACAACCCAGTGGAAGTACCTCACATTCGGCCAAAGCAATCATTTTGGGGAAAAATCATCCAATGCATTTTTCTCAAAATTGATCATGTAATATATCATATAACATACATATAAGCATACTTTAGCAACAAATTTCACAAGAACATGCTTCAATCAATTTTCCCCAAATTAACCCTAATGTATTTCATGCTTAAACATAGCTTTGATACCATTGTTGGTTTCTATAATTAGTCCCAAAGAAAGAATAAGCCATAGAAATACATATATCATACATGCAAAGCTTGAAGCATGGCGGAATCATACATACAAAGCTTTGTGACGAAAATGGTGAAGAGGATCTTTGAGCCTCCAAGGTGGGTGTTTTGCGGCCAAGAACAAGAATGAGAGAAGCTTCAAGTCTTTGGGCTGTTTTCGGCCAAGAACAACAGTGTGAGAAGCTTCAAATCTTCTAGTACTCCAAGCTCCAAGGATGTCTCCCTATCACCTCCTTTGATCCCTTGTTGTGCTAGCAAAATGGAGAAATGAAAAACAATTTTTCTGCCATGGATGAAGCTCACGGCGTACGTGAAGAAGAAGGAGAGGAGAGTGTGTCTTTTCAATTTTCTATTTCTCTTTTATTTGTTTCAAAAACCGTGAGAAAAGAAAGAGAAAAGCAATGATGAGATTTGATTTACCAAAATCAATTTTTAATTAAAAAACCCTTCAAAAACCGTGAAAGGTTTTCCCTCCAAAAAAAATTCATTAAATGGTATCATCTTATTACATTGAGAATAGAGACAATGTATCATCCCATAAAGGTGACTACATACATCCATCATCTATTCGTGTCAAGTAATGAGACTTCGCGATGTGATTTGCGGATCCTACTCGTTTCAAAATACGAATGTGTTCGCAAACACTTTCGGGCTCGGTTTCGCTAATTCCGAATTAACGCATTTCCGTCGCGACGAGAATTAAATAATTTCGCCTAGCGAAATTACTATTCAGATCGCTAACGAATTAATTCTAAATTAATTCGTTTGCCCGAATTAAAATCCGATTTTAATTTCGCGTCGAAATCTAATTTCGTTTAATAATATATCGAATATATTATTTTATCGACTAATTCCAAATTAATCGTTATCTCTCTCCTTATAAGGCATTTTATCCAAGATAAAGTTTCTCCGTAATTAATCCAAGATTAATAAAGTTCGAATCAAACATCATAGGTGAATCTTCAGGAAGCGACCCAAGAGATCTCCGGATATGTTGGCAGTAAATACGGTCGTTGGATAATCCAAACACGTACGTACCTAGTATTACGTTTTTACCGATTTACAAGACAATGTTGGCTTCTAGCAAAGCGCCATGCCTACCCAATTCTCCAGAAATATTCTTATTGGAATATTATATCTTATCAAGCGTAGTATACCGTAGTATCGCGTATATCGATCCAGTATCGGACGATCACATGTTAGGCCTGGGGCTGGAAATGTGTCTGCCCCGTACGAAACATTTATCGATATCAAACAAAACTAGTCTATTTAAATCGGACAATCCTGACCTAGTCATATTGTCCCGACGGTTGCAACCTTTTATAGAGTACTAGTTCTGTATCCATGTGTGATCATCATCTCCATATGTCTGAAGTGATACTTCCATCTTGACATCACATCCAGTACACTACGATTCCCGATAAACCCAGAAGAGGCGTACACAGAACCGGTTAAAGCCCGAACCACCAAACCAAAGTTTATCGATTGTCGCAAGTACTAGCGATGCAAGTCTTAGGTTAAGACCATATACACCTACCCTGATGCGGCCTCCCATAGACACGCAAACATACTACCAATGGGATTCCGCGGGGTCTGTCCAGAGCGAAGCTGTTTTCCGTACCATCGGAAAAACACAACCTCCTATCGCACTTGCATAAGTATCCAATACTTAAATATATGAGAACTATGCTGTTGTGCCATCACAACTGCACAAGTGCAATACTAGTCTATTCCGCATTATCGATGTCCGATCTCGATAATACTCCGACTAGGGATATTTAATTATTAAACCTTTATATTGATACTGTCTCATATCATCTCAATACGGAACTAATCATATGGACTTTTGCCATTAATATATCAAAGTAAATAATTTTACAAAACGACAAAAGGCAATTTCATTATCACATAGTTAATTTTGTACAATAATACAATATCATTTACAAAACAGTGACGCTATGGGTCATAATGTCTAACATTCAGGTGATTGAAAAATGGAACATTATTGGGAGATTGAGAGATCACATGCTTTATTAGAAGATACACCCAAAATATGGGAGCAATAGTCCGATTTTCTGAGGCCTGTTGTCCAGCCCAACAATTATCACTCGATGCCAGAACCAAGCAATACCACATTTGCTCAACAAGACGCAATGGGGAGATGTGACATATGTAATGGTAACCACCCTAGAGATTATTGCGAATACAACTACCATCCAGGGTGGCAGAGCTATCAAGATCCTTCATGGTATGACGAGCCATCACATTTCACAGAACCACATTTTCCATCTTATCCACCACCCACCTACAATGATCTTCATCAACAATCAGAACAATCAGAGGAAGATCAGATGATTGACATGCTCAAAGATTGGGTCAAGAAACAAGACGAAAAGTTGGATACACTACTTGAAACATGCTAGAATCAATTTGAAAGTATTCAGAGACAATCAGAATTCATTCAGAGACTGACAGATCAAACGAGACAATTACCTCAAGAAGAATTATCAGATGAAACTGACAAAGCCTTCGAGTACCCAGAGATCCACAATGACACCTTAACAGAGGATGAGGCTGAGCAGTTCAACAACCAGAGGTATCAGTTCAGGAGCCCAAACAAGCAAAGTCTCTATTTGACTTTTATTATTCAAATTCTGACGAGGATGAACCTGATCTATTTGTACCAACTACACCAACAACATAGGATCAAACTCTTAATCCTTAAAATGAAGATCTTGGAGCATGCTTTACCATGATGTTTGATGAAGATCTACCTGAACCATCCATTCCAGTCGTATCAAAGGATAAAGTCCTAATGTTAGAAACATATTTACATCCTCACGTTGATACTTATGGAGCATGCATTTCACAGATGACAGATGAAGAACTGAACGAGGAAATTTTAAAATTCATTTGTGAAGAAAATGTGGAGCAAGAAGCAGAGCAAATGAAGGAGCAAATGTCTGAACTTATTAAAGATCCAGAACATTCAGGAGAAACATCACTGTTTTAGGCAGTATTGATCGAGGATATCACCCAGAAGCTTGACAGAATGGAACTTCTATTCAAAGTCAAGCACCATACGAGACCTCCTGATTTTATTTCTTTCTTTTCAGGAACCACTGCAGCAACATAGGTTAAAAAGTGGCACGAGCACGAAATAAGACACAAGTCTTTTTTCCCTTTTACCGTTGGAAGAGAACCTTCAAAAGCAACGCTTACGGGATTGTCTTTAATCGGACATCCAAAACGATGCTGAAACCTCATTGACAGATAGATTTCAGTCACGTCTGGTTGAAGACAAAAAATTTAGCGCTAGCAGGGAGGTAACCCATGCAATTTGTTTTAATTTTTGTTTTTATATTTTGTGTATACATATTGTAGAATTTTTAATTTTGTGTGTTATTTTTGTAGGGAAAAGCACAAACGGAGCAGTTTAAGAAAGAAGGAATGGTGTTTGGCAAAGATAATAGATAATTCATTAGCGACGGCTGAGTAAAGAATGGATTCTTGAGACGCATCCTAATAAATTTATACTAAGCGAGTGGCGTATTGCGTATACAATTCTGTTGCCTTAATTATTGCTTTGATTTGCTTTTCTGTTGTAATTATCTTTATTTTCGTAGACAGGATCCAGACTTTTTTACCTTTCACGATTTCTTTTGTTGTTTAGCTAACAAACATCCTCTGGAAGATACTAGTGCTATTATTACTCACCGTTTTCAGGTACTATAAATTCAACCCGTCATTGCACTTTTGAAGGCATCCAGAGTTGAGAACGAAATACATATAAAAATGGAAGCCACTTCGAGAAGACGAGTTGAAAACATCTGTTTGTTTTGCGGTTGTAGTGTTGGTACTAAGCCACAATACGTAGAAGCAGCACAAGAATTGGGTCGAGTCTTAGCTGCAAGGAATATGCACTTAATATATGGCGGGAGTAATCTTGGACTTATGGGGATCGTTTCAAAGGATGTACAGGAAGGAGGCAGTCACAATTTGGGAATCATCCCAAACCCTTGGCAGAGGCAAATATTATTGAACCATCAAACGGAGAAGAGCTAATTGGGCCAGGTATGTCTGAACGACTGGTAGAAATGATTAACCGTGCTGATGCTTTTATTGCTTTGCCAGGTGGCTTGGGTACATTGGAGGAAATTGTTATAGTGCTATCTTGGGCGAACTTGAACATACACCAGAAACCGCTTGGACTATACAACGTTGAAGGATTTTATGATTTTCTTTGTGTGTTTCTTGATGATGCTCGGAGAAATGGGTTCGTGTCAAAACCTATGAAAGAACTCCTTTTCACTGCCAGAACTACTTCGGATCTAATTGACCAACTCTTAGCCTATGAACCACAAGTTGACCCTATCCTTTCAAAGATAAATTAGTCCAAAGACAATCGTGGTAAAAGGCTTCGGATTAATCTGGATCTTAACCTTTAATTTTTGTAGAATTTCAGCTAACCAGGTATTATCTTCTAAACTTCTTCTTCTACTGTTTAAGAAATTGGGGACAATGTCTCATTTAGGTTTGGGGGAGGGAATTAGTTGATTAGTACCTTGTTTTTTAGTGTGTGTGTGTTTTTTTATTTTTAGTCCAAAAATTTTTCGAAAAATACAAAAAAAATTGAAATTTTTTCAAAAATTACAAAAATATTTTGCTTTTTTGTTTTTATTTTGACTAAAAAGGTGAAATTGGTAAGAGATAGCTGAGTATGGAGTTTTCACTCCTGAGACGTATCTTAAACCATTTTCGAAACAAGTTAATTTTTGTTATTCCTTTTGAATTATTTAATTTGTAATTTCTCCATAAAATTGACTAAAATGGATCTTCATATGCTCAGTTGACAGGTATTATCAATATGCATAGAAACATACAGACATGAACTGTAATTGAAAGTTTTGTAATATTCAGTGCTCTAGTTTAATTGGATGAAGCCTCTCAAAAAGCAATGGAGTAAAAAAAAACATCTGAGGTCCGAGTTATTAAGTCTGTAAGGCTGTTTTAACACCTAGTGCCCTAAAGCCAACTGGTTTGGGAGTCACTGGCCGAGTTATCAATGTCGATGGACAATAAGTGATCTTGACTTTGGCCAACAAATCACAACTTGGAAAAGACACCAATATGGAACAAAGCCTTCATGATTCAAACACATCCTCGACGGACAAAGGTCTAGACTTTGGCCAACAAACCAATGCCAGTCTTGGATCTTGAGTAAGAATCACTCAATGGAACGAAAAACGCTTAATATGATGTTGAGGGTTTTTTCGCGTGCAATTGGCAACCAATTAATTATATTTTTTAAGGTCATCATCATACACCCTTAAACATGCATTCTAAACACATAATAAGGCGCATATAAATAAAATATAATAATGATATGCGGATGGATATTTAACACATTGTTCCTAGAAAAAATCTCTCCCTTTCCTCTCTTCCGCTAGCACAAGTATTACTTCTACCCGTTACATAAAACTTCTAAAGAAACCTCATTTACATTGAGGGGAATAGGTGAGAAGAGAAATACAAAGAGTAAGGAGGTAATAGGCTGGACTGTTGGTTTATTCTAAGGTCCCAAGATCAAACAAGTCATGAAAACATGCGTGAATACATCAACGGAGGTAGCGGAATACTCACATTGATCGGTTATGTCGATTTGAAGACGAATCAAGGCCAAAAACGTACTGCCTTGCTCACGCCACTGCAACAGTCCACTGTCCCTGCAAAACAGAATTTCGGGTCTCAAAACGAAGCTCCATACTCCGTCGGATGAGTCCCGCCTCATGGGTGAACCTCCATACAAACTTCGCAAGACTCGTAGTGTGCTAGCACTTGCGGTTTTCACCATGAAAACCCAACCCTTGCTCCCCTAAAGTCACGCCCAAACTGGTTCAAAACCAGTGAAGAATGGCCACCATTTTGGCGTGAGAGAGATGAGAGAATTTGAGAGAAAATGTGTTAAGTTATTAAAATGATTTACCAAAAATCAATTTATATTTATGCCATAATATTTATTAAATTAATAATAAACTTATGACACAAAACATGCAATGGCTTAGAGTGTCAAACACTCAAACTCCATGCAAGACCATTGAGTGTATTGCACACAATCTTCATGCAATGCATTAGAATAAAATAATGCATAAAATGACATGTGTCATGTGGGCCCCACACGTTTCCAAATGAAAGTGGTCCCACGTGCACTCACGCGTTCGGGTTCGATATTTCCGAAATACCGAGCTTACGTCGCGACGTTAATTAAATCGAATAATTGCGGCTAGCGAAATTATTATTTACGTCGCTAACGAGTTAATTCTAAATTAACTCGTTTGCCCGAATTAAAATCTAATTTTAATTTCGCTTCGAAATCTAATTTCATTTAATATATCGAATATATTAATTTACTGATTAATTCCAAATTAATCGTTATCTCTCTCTAGACGATATTTTATCCTGGATAAGATATCTCCGTAATTAATCCTAGATTAATTCTCCTCTCTTCTATATAATCCCAGATTATTCAAGAGTGCGAGTGTGCGTCATCGGTGGATTATCGGGGAAGCGACCCATGAGATCCCCGGATAATCTGGCAGTAAATACGGTCGTCGGAGTATCCGAATCACGTACGTACCAAGTACTACGTTCTACCGATTTACGAGACAAGGTCGACTCCTAGCAAAGCACCAAGTCTACCAAGTTCTCCGGACATATTCATCAAAGAATATCAAAGATCTGTATCAAGCGTAGTATACTATTGTATTGTGCATATCGGCCCAGTATCGGATAGTCACGTGCTAGGGCTGGGGCTGGATAAGTGTCTGCCCCGTCCGAAACACATATCGGATGTCTGGTAACTAGTCTCTATAATCGGATATTCATGACCTGGTCATAATATCACGATTGGATGCGCATCACTTAAGAGCACTAATACCGTATCCTGCGTGACATCATCTCCATTATGACTGGAGTGACACTTCCGTCTTGACATCACATCCATACACTACGATTCTCTGATAAACCCAGAAGAGGTGAACACAGAACCAGTTAAGATCCCCCACCACCAAAACCAAAGTTTACCGATTGTCGTAAGTATTAGCGATGTAAGTCTCAGGTTAAGACTATACACACCTACCTTGATTTCGGCCTCCCATAGACACCTAGTCATAATACCAATGGGATTCCGAAGGGTCTATCCAGAGCGAAGCTGTTTCCCGTACAATCGGTGAAACACGACCTCCTATCGCACTTGCACAAGTATCCAATACTTATATATATGAGAACTATACCGTTGTGCCCTCACAACGCGCACAAGTGCAATACTAGCCTATTCCGCATTATCAATGTCTAGTCTCGATAATACTACGGCTAGGGATATTTAATGATTAATCCTTCGTGGACTGACTGATACTGTCTCATATCATCTCAATCCAGGAACTAATCATAGGGACCTCTCTTCATTATATATCTATGGTGATCTAATCACAAATGACGAGAGTGCAATTTCCTTGTTACATAGTTAATTTGCCACAGCAACACAATGATCTTTGCAAATAGTGACGCTATGGGTCATATTATCCAACATGGACACGCAGGTCCAATTTAATAAATTCTAAATTTATTACAACAATTTCCAAAATTGCCCCACCCATCTAATATCCATCCGATATGCATTATTCATAATCGCAACCATGTTCACACAAGCATGTTATCAATCAATCTAATCCAATTAATTAATCTGATAATTAATGACCATCCAATTTTTAAACAACGATTAGATTTTGCGCGAGTCAAACTCGTTTTGTGAATAAGTACTCAAAGTACGAATTCTTAAATTAAATTAAACTACAACATTAAATCCAATTTAATATGTATTAATACTAATTCACTCTTTAATTCCAAATTAAATATTACACTTTATTAACGAACCTTTATGACTTAGATTCTAAATCTAACTGTTACGGGTCTCAAAGCCCGATTAACATCCAATGTTAATTTAATTAAAGTCTAATGGGCTTTTAATTAATTTCTTAAGGCATGGAATTTTTGTCAACATTGGTCAAACCCAAATACCAAAGCCCATTTAAGGAATCACCCTTATTTGCCAAGAACCAATTTAGGCCCATTAGGCCCAATTAAATATTAAAGGTCCATTAGTCATAATTGGACTTTATGGATATGGTTTTGGGTCCAATTGGATCCAACCAATTTAGCCTAAACCAATCTTGGTACAACCAAGCCCAATTAGCCCAATTATAACTTTACAAGCCCAATTCCAAATTTGGCCCAACATAATTAAATTCCAAATTTCACAATTTAATTACTCAAAGTGTAATGCCAAAATTAATCACCCAAATTAACATTTCTAAAACATCAATTTACACAATTAATTATGCTCATTATCATCAAAACATGTCAAACACATTTTAATCAAAATCAAACCCATTTCATGCTTCTATGTCACGGCAATGGTAGGGTTTTTATGTCCAATTATAAATCCAATCCAATTGAATCTTAAATCAACATTACCCAATTGTTTTCCAACTCATCCAATGATCAAAAACACAAAATACCATGACATTAGGGTATCTCTAAGATTCGGCCAAGCCTCATAAATTAGGGAAAAATTGATCCAATCAAATTTTATGAAATTGATCCAATCAAACTTCAATTAAACATCATTTAAGCATACTCAATCAAGTAATTTTATCAAATCATGCTCAAATACAATTTACCAAATTTTAACCCTAAGTTCAAGTTTCACGCTCAACTTTGCTCTGATACCATTGTTGGGTTTCTACGGTCTAACCGTGATCATTTTATGCAATGAAACAATATGCGAATACATCAAGGAGGTGCGGAATACTCACAATGATCGGTTGAGCGATTGAGGAACAAAAAAACTTCAAGCTTTGGCCCATGGAAGCTCTTGGCGTGGCAGTTTTCTGCTCTATCAATTCGGTCATAGTGGTCCATAAAGCTCCAAGCTTTGATGATGATTCCATGCTCACAAGTGCGGTTCCGTATCACCTTCGCAAGACCCTGAATGTGTGCTAGCACTCTGGAAATTTTGCCACAAATTTCCCTTTCTTCTCCTTCAAGTCTCGGTAGAAACCAGAAAAACAGAAGAAGAAATGCCCCTGGACGTGAGAGAAGAGAGAATAGTGGAGAGAGAGGAAGATAGATTTGGTTTGTGTATCTAATACACTTATTTGAATTTCCAAAAAACAAATAAAGATATACCAAATTTGCTTTCTAAAATTCAAGCCTATTAAAGCCACAACCACTCCCATCAATCAATCAAGTGACAAGTTGTCAAATCACTCAAAGTGACTAGACATCACATCAATTGATTGAGTAGTGATTTGACTCTTGATGTGACTTGTGGGCCGCACTTGAATTTGAAATGCGAGTGCGCCCGCAAACACTCCCGGGCTCGGGTTCGCTAATTCTAAATTAACGAATTTTCCGTTGCGACGTAATTAAATAATTATGCCTAGCAAAATTACTATTCACGTCGCTAACGAATTAATTCTAAATTAACTCGTTCGCCCGAATTAAAATCTAATTTTAATTCTGCGTCGAAATCCAATTTCGTATAATATATCGAATATATTATTTTATCGATTAATTCCAAATTAATCTTTCTCTCTCTTTAATAAATATTTTATCCCAAATAAAATATCTCCGTAATTAATCCCAGATTAATTTACTCTCTCATCTAATTAATCCCAGATTAATAAAGTGCGAGTCATACGTCATCGGTGAATCTTCGGGAAGCGACCCATGAGATCCACGGATATGTTCGCAGTAAATTCGGGCGTCGAACTATCCGAACACGTACGTACCTAGTACTACGTTTTTACCGATTTACAAGACAAGGTTGGCTTCTAGCAAAGCGCCATGCCTACCCAATTCTCCAGAAATATCCTTACAGGAATATGTGATCTATATCAGGCGTAGTATACGTAGTATTGCGTATTTCGATCCAGTATCGGATGTCACGTGCAAGGCCTGAGGCTGGAAATGTGTCTACCCCGTACGAGCATATATCGGATCTCTGGTAACTAGTCTCTATATCGGATAAACATGACCTAGTCATTTATCCCGATGACTGCAGTATATAAGAGAACAAGTTTCGTATCCTACGTGATCATCATTTCCATTATGACTGGAGGATACTTCCATTCGACATCACACCCAATACACTATGATTCTCAAAATACCAGAAGAGGCGTACACAGAACTGTTTAAAGCCCTGGACAGCCAAAACCAAAGTACATTTATTGTCGCAAGTATTTGCGGTGCAAGTCTCAGGTTAAGAGCAAATACACCTACCCTGATTCAGACTTCCATAGACACATAGTCATATACCAATGGAATTTCTGAGGGATCTATCCAGAGCGAAGCTGTTTTCTGTACCATCGTAAAAAAACAACCTCTTACTACACTTGCATGAGTATCTTATACCCAAATATATGAGAACTATGCCGTTATGCCTTCACAATGCACACAACTGTACTAGTCTTTTCCGCATTATCTATGTCCAATCTCGATAATACTCTGATTAGGGATGTTTAGTGATTAAACCTTTATGGATTGATACTGTCTTATATCATCTCAATCCGGAACTAATCATATGGACCTTTCATAATTATTACATCTTGGTGATCTAATCACAAATGATAAAAGAGCAATTTCCTTTGTCACATAGTTAATTTGTACAACAACACCATGATCTGTACAAATAGTGACGCTATTGGTCATAACTGTCCAACAATACACGTACGAGCCATACACAGCAGCTACTGATTCAACACACACACAAAGCCACCTCACAAAAACCAAGCTCACCGACATAAACAAAGCCATAAATTATCCTCATAACCGACACCAACAAAGGCCCGTCACTCTCAGTAATAACCTATTAAACAACAACAAAATCAAAGCCCCCGCTGATTGAATGGACCATAAAATTCAGCCCTAAATCCTGTGAAAACCAAAACCAGTGGAGACCGAGAAGAAAACATCAAAAGCAACCCCTCTAGCACCGAAACAAATCAGTCGGCCAAGCAAAGAAACAACAACCGAAACTACCCCTAAAATCACCAAAAACCCGCAGTAAAAACAACCCATAAAAAGTCCCCCAAACAGTGAACAAATCACCCAAAAAACAGTCCCAGAACAGCCCTTGCAAATAAGACCAAACTGCAGTCCAAACAACGAAGAATACAGAGAAATCAGCGGCTCAAAATAGTGAAATGGCGAATAAAATATTGAACCAGGAAACCAGAAAAGTGACGGAGCATTAACCCTTCCGGTGACGGTGTAACACACTTTCGAGAAGCAACTTAAAAGGTAAGACCTGAGGGCACCATTTTCTATTTTTCATTCATCTTTTCGGTTGTCTATTATTATTTCCTTGCATGTATCTTGATGGTTGATGTCTATTATTGTTATTGGGTTAATGATTGCGTGCTATCTCTTGCGCTATATCGGATGGAAACCCAGACGTAAATTCCATAGCCAAATCCGAATGGACGGTAGTGCGGTCTTTACTTTTGATTACAACTCCACTTACCGTTTGAGAAACTTTCAAGGACATGTTTCATTTTGTCATTTGATTTTGTGCATTCGTTGTTTGTGTTTATTGTTCCGCTATTTATTTTCTACATATTGCTTTATTTATTTACGCATTATTAATCTAGTGCGCATGGGATAATCACGTTGGATTAAAGGTCCTCCATTTGAGGGAAATGCCTAAAGGCTATCTTTACCACGATGTTTTGCCACGCCGGATGAAGTATACTTGATCAAATATGAAATACATTCAATCGGGCATACGAGGTCCTATATAGATGTTGGCCTTGGTCACATCTCTTTCAATATTCTGTTATTTAATATCCGCATGTTATTACTTTATTTATTTATGCATTGTTAATCTAGTGCGCATGGGCTAACTACGTTGGATTAAGGTCCTCCATTTGAGAGAAATGCCTAAAGGCTAAATTTACCACGATGTTCTGCTGTGCCGGACGAAATATACTTGATTGAATGTGAAATACGTTCAATCGGGCATACGAGGTCCCATATAGATGTTGGCCTTGGTTGTATCTATTTTATTATTCCGTTATTTACTTTCTGCATGTTACTACTTTATTTATTTATGCATTGTTAATCTAGTGCGCATGGGCTAACTACGTTGGATAAAGGTCCTCCATTTGAGGGAAATGCCTAAAGGCTACCTTTACCATGATGTTTTACCGTGCCAGATGAAGTGTACTTGATTGAATGTGAAATACGTTCAATCAGACATACGAGGTCTCATATAGATGTTGGCCTTGGTCACACCTCTTTTATTATTCTGTTATTTACTTTCTGCATGTTATTACTTTATTTATTTATGCATTGTTAATCTAGTGCGCATTGGCTAACTACGTTGGATTAAAGGTCATTCATTTTAGGGAAATTGCTAAAGGCTACCTTTACCATGATCTTGGGACACTTTAGAAACCCAACAATGGTATCAGAGCCTTATTGAGCATGAAATTTGATTAGGGTTTATATACTAAAATTTGGGTATTTTTGATTTGAGCATGTTTTAATCAATTGTTTGTTTGAGTATGCTTGTATGTTAATAACTTGGAGTTATGCATGATCAATTTGTAGAAAAATTAATTGGATAATTTTCCGAAATATGCTAGGCTTGGCCGAATACAATATAGCCCTAAAGTCATGGTATTTTTTGTTCTTTTGATCATTGGATGAGTTTAAAGACTTGGATATATTGATTTGAGATTCAATCGGATTGAAATCGGAATCGGATATAAAATCCATACAAATGCCGTGAGCTTTAAAGCATGGAATGAGATGATTTTTTGTTTCAATAATGTTGGACATGTATTGATGACGAATAAGCATGATTAATTGATTAAATTGATATTTTGGAAATGTTAATTTATATAATTAATTAATGTAATCACTTTAATTAATTAAATTATGAAATTTGTAATTTTAAATTGACTAATGGGCTTAATTTAGAATTGAGCTTACAATGTTGTATTTGGGCCTAATGGGCTTGGTTGGGCCAAGTTGGTTTAGGTCAATTGGATTGGATCCAAATTGGGCCTAAACCATTCCATTAAGTCCAAATATGACAAATGGGCCTTTATGTTTAATTGGGCCTAATGGGCGAAATTGGTTTCTTGGAAAATAGGGTGATTCTTTAATTGGGCTTTGGTATTTGGGTTTGACCCATATTGACCAAAGTCCATGCCTTAAGAATTAATTGAAAGCTCATTGGACTTTAATTAAATGACATTGGATGTTAATTGGGCTTTGAGACCCATTTAGATTAGATTTGGAATCTAAGTCGTAAAGGCGCATTAAAAGTGTAATTATTTAATTTGGAATTAAATATAGAATTAGTATTGAATACGAGTTAAATTAGATTTAAATTGTAGTTCGATATAATTCAAGAATTCGTACTTTGAGTACTTATTCTTAAACGAGTTGGACTCGCGCAAATCAAATCGTTGTTTGAACATTGGATGATCACTTTATTCAAAGATTAATTAATTGGATTAGATTGATTGAATAACATGCTTTGTGTGAATACATGGATGTGTTGATTGAATAATGTATATCGGATGGATATTAGAATGGAAAATGTAATTTTGGAAATTGTTGTAAATTTAGAATTTATTAAATGGACCTGCGTGTCCAGCCTTATCTCTCGATTCTTTGTAATTCTCTTCTCACCTAATTCCCCTCAATGTTAATGAGGTTTCTTTAATTGTATTATGTAATTGGGTAGAAGTTAGAATAGTGCTAGCCGGGGAGAGGAAATGAGTGATTTTTTCTAGGAACAATCTGTGAGATATCCATCCGCATATCATTATTAATTTATTTACCGCGCCTTATTATGTTTTTAGAATGCATGCTTAAGGGTGTATGATGAGACCTAATCAAAGATAATAAATTGGTTGCCAATTTACGCGAAAAACCCTAAACAAATATTAAGCGTTTTCCTTCCATTGAGTGATTCTTTCTCAAGATCCAAGATTGGCACTGGTTTGTTGGCCAATGTCAAGACCTTTGTCCATCGCGGATGTGTTTGAATCATGAAGGCTTTGTTCCATATCGTATGTCTTGTCCAAGTTGTGATTTTTTTGGCCAAAGTCAAGATAACTTCTTGTCCATTGACATCGATTACGAAGATTTCCAAAGTCAATGGGTTCACTGGAATCATTAAGCTTGTTGTGCCAAAGCCAAGGCTTAGTTGATTCAGAGGAAAAGTTTAGGAAAATATATGGGATATATTGGCATATATATTGTATATATGTTTCGGACTTGGAGGTCCACCTACCAGATCTACGAATTGGATGAGATCCAATTGATCTTAGAGATCTACCTAGTTAAATATCATTAGCTTGTTGGCCAAAGTCAAGGTTGTGTGTTATTTAACGGGATCCTAGCCCACTAGGAAACTAGGTTTCCCGAGTACTCAACAGAGGGTTAGAGGCTCACCGAAAAATAGTGGGAGGCTAGTATTGAATTTACAATTTCGTTCAAATACTTAGCTTTACGCGCTTTCAAATTATTTCGTGAATTATATTTATTAGTTGGACTAATATTTTATTATTTTTCTTGTAACAGTTAGACTGTACCCTACTTTGTTAATTGAATAGTTGGACTATTGCGATTAAGATGACAGGAAAGTTAAGCATTAAAGATATTGTCATGGGCGATAATGTCTTTAATGGCACAAACTTTCAAGACTGGGATATGAATCTCAGGATGGTCATGGGATTCGAGAAGTTGCTCTACACTATAGAGAGACCTCTTGGGCCTAAGCCCCGACCTGATCAGTTGCTTGAGCTAGAGCTTTGGAAGACTCATAGCGATGACAATGCGACTTCTCAATCGGTAATGCTTGCTGCTATGACTCCGCAATTCCGTCATCAGAATAAGGGATTGGATCCCTATGAGATGATGGCGAAGTTGCATGATCTTTACCGATCTAATCTTAGAACTCAAAGATATGAGTTGCAGAAGAAGCTCTTCCGCGCTCGCATGTCAGAGGGTACGTCTGTTGAGCACCATGTGTCACAGATGATTGCTGACATTAAGCAGCTTGGACAGATGGGCATTGTCTTAGAGGCTGAGACTTCAGTAGATTTGATCCGACAGTCTCTCCCCGACATTTGGAGTGGGTTCATCATGAACTACAATATGTTGAACCAAGACTAAACTCTTGGAGAGTTGATGTCCACACTGCGCGAAGCAGAAAAATAGCTCCTAAAGGGCAAGAAGTGCGAGGCGCACTTCGCTTCACCATCTCAGACTCCGAGGGCTTGGCCCAAGGCAACTGGAGGTGTAAAAAAAAAGAAGAAGAAGAAAGGCAAGGCCAAATCGTCAAAACCTTTTGGGAAGGGTAAGGACAAATCCCAAGATGTATGTCTGCAGTGCGAGAAGGGGGTCACTGGAAGCGTGACTGCCGTGAGTACAAGCATACATGAAGGAAATCAAAGGGGCAAGGCACCGGCTTCAGGTATGTTTGTTATAGAAATAAACATGTCTACTACTAGTTTTAAAAATTGGATTTTTGATTCTGGTTGTGGTACTCATATATGTACTAATGTGCAAGATCTGCAGATTAGCAGGAGACTATTGGAGTTTCTAGGTCCATAGGATCGAATAACAAACATGAAACAAGTGCGAATACAAATCGAGAAAGTCACGGAATACTTACATCGAGCGGTTGAGCGACACGGAGGCAACAAAAAGGAAGTTTCTGCCCACTGGTTTCACGCCCACTGCAGCAGTTCACCTCACTGTTTTGCGCCATTTTGGTCTCCTTCGTCAAGCTCCAAGCTTCGTCGAATGGTTCCCGGCTCATTGGTAAGCTTCCCTATCACCTTCGCATGTCTCTCGGAGTACTAGCTCTCTAGAAATTTGCCACAAATCTCACTGCACTTGCTTCCCATGCTCACTGTTTTTGTGAGAAAACCAGTGAACATTTCAGCCCTCCATGGGCGTGAATGAGGAGAGAAAATGGAGAAGGAGAGAGAGAGATAAAAGTGTGTAAAATGAATTAGAAAAAATGGTAAATGATTTCCAAAACCTATACCAAATTTTTCCCTCAAAAAACAAAGCATTAAATGCCAACCACACACATCAACTTGCCATCAATCCATCACTAAGTGAATAGTGACTGGCGTCAATCACTCAAAGTGAAAGACATCCATCACTTGATTGACGACTGATGTGACACTAGAAGCAACTAGCGATTTGACGCTTGATTTGATTTGCCGTACTCGCATTCGAAATGCTAATGCGCTCGCAAATAATCTCGGGCTCGGGTTCGCTAATTCTAAATTAACGAATTTTTCGTTGCGTTGCGATTAAATCTAATTTAATTAATAATCATGCCAAGCATAATTATTATTCACGTCGCTAACGAATTAATTCTAAATTAATTCGTTCGCCCGAATTAAAATCTAATTTTAATTCCGCGTCGAAATCCAATTTCGTTTGATATATCAAATATATTAATTTACCGATTAATTCCAATTAATCATTCTCTCTCTTTAAATGATATTTTATCCCAGATAAAATATCTCTGCAATTAATCCCAGATTAATTTTCTCTCTCATCATTAATTAATCCCAGATTAATATAAAGTGCGAGTCATAAGTCATCGGTGAATCTTTAGGAAGCGACCCATGAGATCCCCGGATATGTTGGCAGTAATTTGGTCGTCGGACTATCCGAACACGTAAGTACCTCGTACTACATTTATACCGAATTACAAGATAAGGTTGGCTCTAGCAAAGCGCCATGCCTCCCCAATTCTCCGGAAATTCCCTTACAGGAATAAGGATCTATATCAAGCGTAGTATACCGTAGTATTGTGTATTTCTGTCCAGTATCAGATGATCACATGCAAGGCCTGGGGCTGGTACAGTGTCTGCCCCGTACGATGCATATATCGGATAATGAGCAACTAGTCTCTTTAGAATCGAATAATCATGACCAAGTCATATTATCCCGACGGTTTCAACCTTTATAGAGAACCAGTTTTGTATCCCTGCGCGATCATCAACTCCATATGACTGGAGTGACACTTCCATCTTGACATCACACCCAACACACTACGATTCTCAATATACCCAGAATTGGCGTACACAGGAACCTGTTAAAGCCCTGGACGACCTCAACCAAAGTATATTGATTGTCGTATGCATTAGCGGTGGCAAGTCTCAGGTTAAGACCAAATACACATACCCTGATTTCGGACTTCCATAGACACGTAGTCATACTACCAATGGAATTCTGAGGGGGTCTATCCAGAGCGAAGATGTTTCATGTACCATCGGTGAAACACAACCTCCTATTACACTTGCATGAGTATCTTATACCCAAATATACGAGAACTATGCTGTCGTGCCCTCACAACGCGCACAAGTGTAATACTAGTTTTTTACGCATTCATTGATGTCCAATCTCGCTAATGCTCTGACTAGGGATATTTAATGATTTATCCTTCGTGGATTGATACTGTCTCATATCATTATCAATCCAGGAACAAATCATAAGGACCTCTCATCATTTATATATCTTGGTGATCTAATCACAAATGATAAGAGTGCAATCTCCTTTGTCACATAGTTAATTTGTACAACAACACCGTGATCTGTACAAATATTGACGCTATGGATCATAATTGATCAACAATCTCCCACTTGGCCTATAGCCAGTCACTAGAGTGTCTGACACCCGAATTATGTAAGGTTTGGCTCAATTGCTGAGAAAGGACTTTCGTCAGCGGATTTTCATGATTTTCGTCTGATGCGATTTATTCGATCATCACATCGCTACGTGTATGATCCGAACGAATCAGATGATTATCGAAGTATGAATCTGGATCGTTGATGAGACCATTTATTCTTTAGCCTATGCTCAAGCCTAGCTCAGCCGCTAACAGAATTATATCTAATCTAATTAGATTTATTATCGACCCAAATGGCTTCTATTGCCCCTTCAGCTGTAGCAATAACCCGTATTTGTTGTTTATTCGGTAACAATATCTTGCTTGGAAGATTTTCTGCTCACTGTACCGTTATTGAAACTGTATAGTACCGTTTGTGACTTTTAGTCATCTTTATCGGTTTAGGAAACTTGCAGTAGTGATCCCAGTCACTTCAAGTTCTCATTCTCCTTAGTTTAAGACAACATCCTTAGATCTCTAAGATACTAACGGATGTTCTTAACTTCAATCCAGTGACTATCACTTGGATTGGCCTGTTTGTGAATCCATATGCTCAAAGCGTATGAGACACCAGGTCGCGTACATTTTTCAATGTACGATTCCACGGAGAGTTTTCAAAAGCCAAAATTTCACCGATTGTTTATTGGGAATATCATTTCCAAGAAATGACATATTTATCATTATTTATTTAGGACAGCCCTATCAGTGCACTCCCACTAACATCCTTATACACAAGAATCATTTCCGTTTTGAATTAAATCATAAACTATTATGATTACATCAAAACGGTAATTCCAAGAACCTATGCTTGCTTCAATCCAAACATGGATTGATTAACCTGCAAACCTTGTTTGCTAGTTAATGTACGAAAAAATCATCAGGATGTTATAAACATCCTCCGAAAGGTTTCCTTTTTAGGAAAGCGATTTTCCCGTTAAGCTGACATATTTCATAAATGAAACATGCAACATTATCCAAATGGATTTACCGTGGCAACAATTAAAAGGTTGAATCGCAATCAACATAATGTTGACAACGATACCTTTCCGCTACAAGCCTAGCTTAGTACGTTTGTATGTTGCCTTCCATGTATGTCTTCCTTGAAGACTTATACAGTACCAGTAGGCACAATGCCTTGCGGTACAACAACTAGTATCCAAACTTGTTGATATACATGGAATCCATTTCGGACTCATGACACTTTGTCATAATTAGGGAGTCGATACCTTGTATCAGTTCCTCTTACGTAGTCAGTTGGTATACCTTAAAAGATTAACATCTTTATAAGGTGAGATCAGAAACCCATACCCAGGATGTTCTCTGACTCTCTCCGAACTACGTGGTTCTTGTGTATTTGAAGATTACTGGTATAGTTTCATCCTTGATGAACTATTTGTGTTCCATTAGGAATCGGTGCCTGGAATAGTATTACTCCCATTTTCATCGAGTTTTACTATCCTTCCACTTACCACTGCATATCGTTCCTCTTAGGAAAACCGCATGGTGAGCAACAATCTAATTGTTCTCTTGTGAGATGTATAAGTACAATACTTATGTTATCCCTAGGATAACCTACAATTGGCACTTATCCAATTTGGGTTTCAGTTTGGTATCATCCAAACATATGCCTAGCATACCCAAATTCTCAGGAATGTGAAACCCGGTTTCTTTCCCTTTCATATCTAATATGATATCTGTCAAACAGATTTTAATGGAACCTTATTCTAAATAAGTTCTGCACTGTTAATGCTTATCCGTTGAAGGAAATGGTAGCTCAGAGCAACTCATGATTAACCTTATCATGTCTAACAAAATTCGGTTACTCAGTTCGGACACACCGTCAAACTGACGTGTTCTGGGAGGAGTCATCATTGAAAGAATACTATAGTCTTTCAAGTATTTTAGAAACTTATTGCTTGAGTATTTTCCATTACGGTCTTACCGTGACGGTGTAATACTATAGCCGATCTATATGTCTATTTCGTGTCGAAACTATAAAAGTTTCCAATTTATGTTCTTCAAAAGAAACACACAACCATTACGCGATGCCACATCCGTATAGGTCACGAAATATTCATATCCACCTCTAGCCTAGCTAGACATGGGCCCACTTGCTTCACTATGAACTAGGGCTAACAGATTGGTGGAATTTACACTTTTACCAAGTAAATATGTTTTATGCACTTTGCCCAATAAACTAGATTCGTAGACTTCATTTGATTTGATCAAATCAGTCCTAGTACCCACTATTCAAAAGTGTGGATATACGATTCTTGTTTAATGTGTCCCAGACAACATTGCCACAATTAGTTTCTTCTGATCAAATCAGTTCGAGCTATTTATTTGTCATAATATATGTTTGAGATTTATTTATATTAAAAATATAAATGCTGTTATTCACATCTAATGTGTATATCTCAATATCATCTTTATAAAATAAAACACTTCAGTGTTCTAGAATATAAAGGTTCACCCGCAGCGAGTTAAACACTGATATAAAGATAATGTATCTAGTCAAACTAGTTACATTATAACATATCCTAATTTAAGTATTAACCCGAAGGTAGTTCCTAAATTCAGGTATCTACGGTTAAAACAGCGACTTTCGTCCCGTTTCCAATCTGCAAATTAATCTCTATTGAGGTCAGTATCCTGTTCAAAAACAGATTCTGAACATCAATATATATATATATAATAATATATATATATATATATATATATATATATATATATATCACACTAAGTATCTAAAATCCAATTTTAATACTAGTAGTGAATATATTTATGACAAACATATTTGAAGTTAGAGCCTTGCTCGTCTTCAATTCCTTCATGTCTGCTTTGTCCAAACGGCAGTCACGCTTCCACGATCCCGTTTGCTACAATTAGGCAGACATTTTGGGATATGTCATTTATCTTTCTAGAAGATTATAATGATATTGCCTTTGCCCCTTTTCAACATTCCAGAAGCCTTTGGCCTAGCCTCGGTCTTCTAGAATATCGAAGTAAAGTGCGCCTTGCTCTACTTGCCTAATTGCAAAGTTTGACTTTATCTCATTGAGAATAGTCATTAACCCTCCAAGAGTTAACATCGCAATTTTAGTACTTCTAAAATCTATACATAGATTTATGAAGATCCTTCAATTTCTTCATCATACTTTAAGGATCTAATCCTTAGTCTGATTCAGAAATTAAGGAGTCTACTTGACAAGTGTAATGGATTAAGCACTTAAGTTGTCATTACATAAATCTTCTAAAGATTATGATCTACTATTTGCTTAACTCCGGGCATTAGGTTTAATTTATTATTTTATCAAATAAAATAACTTATTATTTTCCAGGACCATCCTGAAAATTTATTCCCAATTTTGAAAATTAAAGCATTTAATTACATTTTCCCTAGGATTATGAATTAAACGTCAATCTTTCAATTTTATCTTGATTTTAATAGTTCAACTATTTAATCAATTAATAGGTACTATTAAATATAATGATTATTATAGTCCAACTATATTAATCAACTATAATTAATTAAATCAAATATATTGATTATTATAATCCAATTATATAATCAAATATAAATGAATAGTTTGAATATATAGTCCAACTATTTATTAAAACAACAATTTAAATATTAGTCCAACTAACATTTAATAAATTTGACGACTGATATTTGTTTGAGCGCGTATGGCGAGTAATTGAACGAATATTGCAAATTCAATTCTTGCCTCCCACTATTTTTCGGCGAGCCTCTAACCCTCTGTCGAGTACTCGGGAAACCGTGTTTCCTAGCGGGCTAGGATCCCGTTAAATATCATACAATCTTGACTTTGGCCAACAAATTGTATGATAATTAACTAGGTAGATCTCTAAGATCAATTGGATCCAATCCAATTCCTAGATCCAGTAGGCGGACATCCAAGTCCTAAACATATATCTTATATATGCCAATACATCCAATGTATTACCTAACCTTTTTCCTATGAATCAACTAAGCCTTGGCTTTTGCACAACAAACTTAGTGATCCCAGTCAAGCGCGACCCATTGACCATGGAAAGCTTCGTAATCAATGTCGATGGACAAGAAATGGTCTTGACTTTGGCCAACAAACCACAACTTGGACAAGACACTTATATGGAACAAAGCTCTCGTGGTTCAAACCCATCTTAGATAGACAAAGGCCTTGACTTTGGCCAACAAACCAATGCCGTCTTAGATCTTGAGTGAGAATCACTCAATGGAAGGAAAGACGCTTAATATTGTGCGAGGGTTTTTCGCGTGCAAATTGGCAACCAATTTATTATCTTTGTTAAGGTCTCATCATCATACACCCTTAAGCATGCATTCTAAATACATAATAAAGCGTATATGAAAAGTAATAATGATATGCGGATGGATACTTTACACATTGATCCTAGATCAAATCTCTCCATTTCTCTCTCCCGCTAGCACATGTATTACTTCTACCCGTTACACTACACTTCTAAAGAAACCTCATTTACATTGAGGGGAATAGGTGAGAAGAGAATACAAAGAATATGAGGTGATAAGGCTGGACATGCAGGTCCAATTAATAAATCAAATTTATTACACAATTTCTAAAATAGTCCCACCCATCTAATATCCATCCGATATACATTATTCATGCATCGCAACCATGTATTCACACAAGCATGTTATCAATCAATCTAATCAAATTAATTAATTTGATAATTAATGATCATCCAATGTTCAAACAACGATTTGATTTTGCTCGAGTCAAACTCATTTTTGCGAATAAGTACTTAAAGTATGAATTCTTGAATTAAATAAACTACATAATTAAATCCAATTTAACATGCATTTAATTCTAATTCATTATTTAATTCTAAATTAAATAACACACTTTAATCGATACGGGTCTCAAAGCCTGATTAACGTCTAACGTTAATTTAATTAAAGTCCAATGGGCTTTTAATTAATTTCTTAAGGCGTGGACTTTTGGTCAACTCGGGTCAAACCGATAACCAAAGTCCAATCCGGGAATTACCCCATAAGCCTTTAAATTAATTTTAGCCCATTAGGCCCAATTAAATTACAAAGGTCCATTAAGTCGCATTTGGGCTTTATGGATGCGGTTTTAGGCCCAATTGGATCTAATCCAATTTGCCTTAACCCAACTTTGTACAATAAAGCCCATTAAGCCCATTTACAACATAACAAGCCCAATATCCAATTTAAGGCCCAATTTAATAAACACAAAAATTCCAAATTTCATACTTTAATTAACCAAAGTGCATTAACATAATTAATCACCCAAAACAATATTTCCAAAACACAAATTAGGCTAATTAATCATGCTCAATTACATCAATTAGTGTCCAACACAAATTAACAAAAATCAAACCCATTTCATGCTTCTAATGTCTCGGCCAAATGGGGATTTTATGTCCGATTCGAATTCAATCCAATTAATTTCACAATCGACATTAAATCATATTCCCGAATGATTTCCAACACATCAATTTGTCAAAAAATCAAAAATCCCAAGACATATATAAGGCATAACTCTCGGCCAAGTTCAAGATTTGGAAAATTTGTTCCAAACCAAATTTGATCAAATTGATCCAATCATCATCAATAAAAACACATTTAAACATACTTATTCATCCAATTTCACAAATCATGCTCAAACACATTTTTACCCAAATTTTAACCCTATGTTAAATTTCATGCTTTTACTCGCTCTGATACCATTGTTATAGTTTCTAGGTCCATAGGATCGAATAACAAACATGAAACAAGTGCGAATACAAATCGAGAAAGTCACGGAATACTTACATCGAGCGGTTGAGCGACGCAGAGGCAACAAAAATGAAGTTTCTGCCCAATGGTTTCACGCCCACTGCAGCAGTTCACCTCACTATTTTGCGCCATTTTGGTCTCATTCGTCAAGTTCCAAGCTTCGTCGAATGGTTCCCGGCTCATGGGTGAGCTTCCCTATCACCTTCGCATGTCTCTCGGAGTGCTAGCTCTCTAGAAATTTGCCACAAATCTCACTGTACTTGCTTCCCATGCTCACGGTTTTTGTGAGAAAACTAGTGAACATTTCAGCCCTCCATTGGCGTGAATGAGGAGAGAAAATGGACAAGGAGAGAGAGAGATAAAAGTGTGTAAAATGAATTAGAAAAAATGGTAAATGATTTCCAAAACCTATACTAAATTTTTCCCTCCAAAAACAAAGCATTAAATGCCAACTACACACATCAACTTGCCATCAATCCATCACTCAGTGAATAGTGACTGGCGTCAATCACTCAAAGTGAAAGACATTCATCACTTGCTTGACGACTGATGTGACGCTAGAAGCGACTAGCGATTTGACGCTTGATTTGATTTGCCGCACTCGCATTCGAAATGCTAATGCGCTCGCAAATAATCTCGGGCTCGGGTTCGCTAATTCTAAATTAACGAATTTTCCGTTGCATCGCGATTAAATCTAATTTAATTAAATAATCATGCCAAGCATAATTACTATTCACGTCGCTAACAAATTAATTCTAAATTAATTCGTTCGCCCGAATTAAAATCTAATTTTAATTCCGCGTCGAAATCCAATTTCATTTAATATATAAATATATAATTTACCGATTAATTCCAAATTAATTGTTCTCTCTCTTTAAATGATATTTTATCCCAGATAAAATATCTCCGCAATTAATCCCAGATTAATTTTCTCTCTCATCATTAATTAATCCCAGATTATTATAAAGTGCGAGTCATACGTCATCGATGAATCTTTGGGAAGCGACCCATGAGATCCCCGGATATGTTGGCAGTAAATTCGATCGTCGGACTATCCGAACACGTAAGTACCTCGTACTACGTTTATACCGAATTACAAGATGAGGTTGGCTTCTAGCAAAGCGCCATGCCTCCCCAATTCTCCGGAAATACCCTTACAGGAATAAGGATCTATATCAAGCGTAGTATACCGTAGTATTGCGTATTTCTGTCCAGTATCAGATGATCACATGCAAGGCCTGGGGCTGGTATAGTGTCTGCCCCGTACGATGCATATATCGGATAACGAGCAACTAGTCTCTTTAGAATCGAATAATCATGACCAAGTCATATTATCCCGACGGTTGCAACATTTATAGAAAACCAGTTTGGTGACCCTGCGCGATCATCAACTCCATATGACTGGAGTGACACTTCCATCTTGACATCACACCCAACACACTACGATTCTCGATATACCCAGAATTGGTGTACACAGGAACCGGTTAAAGCCCTGGACGACCTCAACCAAAGTATATTGATTGTCGTATGCATTAGCGGTGCAAGTCTCAGGTTAAGACGAAATACACCTACCCTGATTTCGGACTTCCATAGACACGTAGTCATACTACCAATGGAATTCCGAGGGGGTCTATCCAGAGCGAAGCTGTTTCCCGTACCATCGGTGAAACACACCTCCTATTACACTTGCATGAGTATCCTATACCCAAATATACGAGAATTATGCTGTTGTGCCCTTACAACGCGCACAAGTGTAATACTAGTCTTTTACGCATTCATCGATGTCCAATCTCGATAATGCTCTGACTAGGGATATTTAATGATTTATCCATCGTGGATTGATACTGTCTCATATCATTCTCAATCCAGGAACAAATCATAAGGTCCTCTCATCATTTATATATCTTGGTGATCTAATCACAAATGATAAGAGTGCAATCTCCTTTGTCACATAGTTAATTTGTAAAACAACACCGTGATCTGTACAACAATAATTGTCCAACAGAGACTGGCCTCAAGAGAGATTGACCTCTGCATTGGAAATGGGACACGATTCGTCGTTTTAGCCGTTGGCACTTTTGTTTTGGAACTGCCCTCGGGGCATGTACTTAAACTTACAGACTGTTATTATGTACATAATTTGACTAGGAATATTATTTCTGTATCTATGTTAGCCCAATGTAGGTATAATTTTGTATTTAGAAACACTGGGTGTTTTATGTATAAAAATGATTTGGAAATTTGTACTGCTGATGCAAATAATGGTATTTATATTTTGAATATAAATCAATCTCAAACATATAATGTAACAAACAAAAGGCTTAAAGTAAGTAACAAAGATGAAACTTACATGTGGCATTGTCGTCCGGGATACATAAACAAGACACATATATCCACACTTTCGAAGAGTGGGTACTTGGACGGATTTGATCCAAATTCATATGACGTCTGAGAATCTTGTTTATTAGGCAAGATGCCTAAATCACCTTTTAACGATAAAGGTGCACGTGCCACCGAACTGTTAGCCCTCTTTCATAGTGACGTATATGGGCCCATGTCTAACCAGGCTAGAGATGGATATGAATATTTCGTAACCTTTACGGATGATGCATCGCGTTATGGTTATGTGTATCTTATGAGACACAAGTCGGAAACCTTTGAGAAATTCAAAGAGTTTCGACACGAAGTAGAAAAACAGACCGGTGAAAGTATTAAGACACTACGGTCGGATCGTGGTGGCGAATACTTAAGCAATGAGTTTCTTGATTACTTGAAAGAATATGGTATTCTTTCACAGTGGACTCCTCCCGAAACACCGCAATTAAACGGTGTGTCTGAACAGAGAAACCGAACTTTGTTAGACATGGTAAGGTCTATGATGAGTCGCACAGAGCTACCTATTTCCTTCTGGGGATATGCATTGAACAGTGCAATACTTATTTTGAATAAGGTTCCGTCAAAGTCTGTTAACAGACTCCGTATGAAATATGGACAGGAAAGAAACCGGGTTTCTCATTCCTGAAGATTTGGGGTTGCTGGGCATACGTCAAACATTTGGAAGGTACCAAACTAGAACCCAATCGGATAAATGCCTATTTGTAGGATATCCTAGGGAAACTAAAGGATATTACTTCTATCACCCACAAGAGAACAAAGTATTTGTTGCTCTACATGCGGTTTTCCTGGAGAAGAAATTCCTAAATGCAGTGATGAGTGGAAGGAAAGTAGATTTCGATGAAAATCAGAGTGATATTGTTCCTGTTACAGAATCCTTAACGGAACATACAGTCCATCAGGGATGAGACTGTACCACAATCTTCGAATACACAAGAACCGCGTAGGGCGGAGAGAGTCAGAAAACAACCTGAGAGGTATGGGTTTCTGATCTCACCTCATGTGGATATTAATCTTATTGAGGAAGACGAGCCGACTACGTATGAGGAAGCGATACAAGGTATCGAATCCGATTTATGGCAAGATGCCATGAATTCTGAAATGGATTCCATGTACACCAACCAAGTTTGGACACTGGTTGATGCACCAGAAGGCGTAAAGCCAATTGGTTGTAAATGGGTCTTCAAGAAGAAGAATGACATGGATGGCAATGTACAAACGTACAAAGCTAGGCTTCTAGCGAAAGAGTATCATCAACGACATGGTGTCGATTACGATGAAACGTTTTCACCCGTTGCCATGATTAAATCCATTAGGGTAATGCTTGCTACTGCTGCATATTTCGATTACGAGATATGGCAGATGGACGTCAAAAACCGCTTTCCTTAACGAAAACCTTTTAGAGGATGTTTATATGCAACAGCCTGACAGTTTTCTCGTACCAAGACTTGCAAACAAGGTTTGTAAGTTAAATCGATCCATTTATGGATTGAAACAAGCATCGCGTTCTTGGAACCAACGTTTTGATGAGATCATAAAAGAATATGATTTTGTTCAAAACGAGGATGATCTTTGTGTATATAAGAAGGTTAGTGGGAGCGCACTGACATTCATTGTCCTTTACGTTGATGATGTATTGTTATAGGCAATGACATTCCCATGTTAACGTCGGTGAAAGCTTGGTTTTCATTAAAATTCTCCATGAAAGATCTGGGAGATGTAGCCTTTATTATAGGAATAAAGATCTACAGGGATAGATCTAGAAAGCTGCTTGGACTCTCCTAGAGCACGTACATTGACAAAGTGTTGAAGAGATTCAACATAGATCAGTCCAAGAGGGGACTGTTGCCAGTGTCACATGGCGTCACTCTATCTAAGGACATGTGTCCTAAAACTCAATATGAGAGAGACAATAAGAGTCGGATCCCGTTCGCCTCGGCAGTCGGATCGATCATGTATGCCATGATATGTATGTGACCTGATGTCTCGTATGCTTTGAGCATGTGTAGTCGCTATTAGGCCGATCCAGGTGATGGTCACTGGATGGCGGTTAAGAATATCCTAAAGTATCTTAGACGAACTAAGGATGCTTTCTCAATCTATGGAGATGGAGAACTTGAGGTAACTAGGTATACCGACGCAAGTTTCCAAACCGATAAAGACGAATTTAAGTTGTAATATGGGTACATATTTTGTTTGAATAACGGAGCAGTAAGCTGGAAATCTTCCAAGCAAGAGACTGTTACCGATTCAACAATAGAAGCGGAGTACATTGCTGCAGCTGAAGCAGCAAAATAGGCAGTTTGGATCCGTAAATTCCTAATTGGATTATGAGTAGTTCCATTAGCAGCTGAGCCCGTTCCATTATATGTGACAATAATGGGGCTATAGCGCAGGCTAAGGAACCGCAGTCTCATCAATGATCTAATCATGTTCTTCGATGTTTCCATCTGATTCATGAGATCATACATGGTGGCGATGTGAAGATCGAGAAGGTCGCATCAGAGGACAACATTGCAGATCCGCTGACGAAAGCTATTCCTCAGACAATGTTTGAGCGATATGTACATTGTTCAGGTGTTAGATGCTTGTGTGATTGGCTATAGGCCAAGTGGAGATTGTTGGACAATTATGACCCATAACGTCACTATTTGTAAAAGACATTGTGATTTTTGTACAAATTAACTATGTGACAATGGAAATTGCATTTTATCATTTTGTAATTTGATTACTTTAATATATAAATGATAAAAGTCCTTATGATTAGTTCCAGATTTTTAGATATGAGACAATATCAATCCATAAAGGTTTAATCATTAAATATCCCTAGTCGTAGTATTATCGAGACTGGACATCGATAATGCGGAATAGACTAGTATTGCACTTGTGCGTGTTATGGAAGCGTAACAACATAGTTCTCATATATTTAAGTATTGGATACTTATGCAAGTGTGATAGGAGGTTGTGTTTACATATGGTACGGAAACAGCTTCGCTCTGGATAGACCCCGCAGAATCTCATTGGTAGTATGGGTTGGGTTTCTAGTTTATTACCAAGATCAAATAAGCATAAAATCACGAATGAATAACAAAGAAGAGTGGCGGAAACACACTTACATTGATCGGATAATGGATGTGTTGATCAACAAAATTTCTCCTCCAAGACGCTTTAAGATTCGGCCAAGACAGTCCAAGGAAGAAGATGATCAAGCTCCAAGCTTTTCCAAGATTCCAAGCTCTTGTGTTGGTTTCCCTAACACTTTATATGATCCCTTGAAGAGTGCTAGCCCTTTGAGAATTTTTGCAACAAATATCCTTCTATTTCTCCTTGTAACTTTCGGTGAAGGAAGAAGAAATTTGGGAGAGAAAAACTTGCTCCAAATTCGGTAATGAGAGAGAGAATAAGCTTGTGTATTTGTTTAAAAAAAACAAATTAAATTGATATACCAAAAGTTGGATTTGGTAAAAGTCCATCAAAGCTTTGACTTGGAGTGTATAACACACCTTCACCAACTCACCTAAACACATCAACCAAAAGCAACTAAAGGTGACATGTGATGTGATGGTTGATGTGACATGTGAGCCTCACTCGATTCAAAATGTGAGTGGGCCCGCAAACACTCCCGGGCTCGCATTCGCTAATTCCGAATTAACGAACTTCTGTCGCGACGTAATTAAATCGAATTTAATTAAATAATTATGCCTAGCAAAATTACTATTCACGTCGCTAACGAATTAATTCTAAATTAACTAGTTTGCCTGAATTAAAATATAATTTTAATTCCGCGTCGAAATTTAATTTCGTTTAATATATCAATTATATTATTTTAATGATTAATTCCAAATTAATCTTTCTCTCTCTTCAAATAGTATTTTATCCCAGATAAAATCTCTCCGTAATTAATCCCAGATTAATTTAGCTCGAATCATACGTCATCGATGAATCTTCGGGAAGCGACCCAAGAGATCCCTGGATAAGTTGGCAGTAAATCCGGTCGTCGGACTATCCGAACACGTACGTACCAAGTACTACGTTTTTTTCGATTTACGAGACAAGGTTGGCTTCTAGCAAAGCGTCATGCCTACCCAATTCTCCATAAATATTCTTCATGGAATATAAGATCTTAAACAGGCGTAGTATACGTAGTATTGCATATTTCTATCCAGTATCGGATGTCACATGCAAGGCCTGTGGCTGGTACAGTGTCTGCCCCGTACGAAGCGTATATCGGATTACTAGCAACTAGTCTCTTTATTATCGGATAATCATGACCAAGTCATATTATCCCGATGGTTGCAACCCTTAGAGAACCAGTTCTGTATCCTTGTGTGACCATCATCTCCATATGACTGAAGTGATACTTCCGTCTTGACATCACATCCAATACACTACGATTCTCAATAAACCCAGAAGAGGCGTACACAGAACCTGTTAAAGTCCTGGACGACCAAAACTAAAGCGTATCGATTGTCGCAAGTACTAGCGATGCAAGTCTCAGGTTAAGACCAAATACATGTACCCTGATGTAGACTCTCATAGACACATAGTCATACTACCAATGGGATTCTGCAGGGTCTATATAGAGCGAAGCTATTTTCTGTATCATCGGTAAAACACAACCTCCTATCACACTTGCATAAGTATCCAATACTTAAATATATGAGAACTATGTTGTTACGCTTCCATAACACGCACAAGTGCGATACTAGTCTATTCCACATTATCGATGTCCAATCTCGATAATACTACGACTAGGGATATTTAATGATTAAATCGTCGTGGATTGATACTGTCTCATATCATCTCAATCCGGAACTAATCATAAGGACTTTCATCATTCACACATTTAAGTAATCTAATTACGAAATGATAAAAGACAATTTCCATTACTACATAGTTAATTTGTACAAAACCATAATATTTTTACAAACGGTGACGCTATGGGTCATAACTGTTCAACAATCTCCCACTTGGCCTATAGCTAATCACTCAAGCATCTAATACCTGAACTATGTACATGTCGCTCAAACTTCGGCTCATAAATGGCTTTCGTCAGCGGATCTGCAATGTTGTCCTCTGATGTGACCTTATCGATCTTCACATCGCCACGATGTATGATTTCACGAATCAGATCGAAACTTCGAAGAACATGCTTGGATCGTTGATAAGACCGCAGTTCCTTAGCCTGCGCTATAGCCCCGTTATTGTCACAATACAATGGAACGGGCTCAGATGCTAACGGAACTACTCCTAATCTAATTAGGAATTTTCGGATCCAAACTGCCTCATTTGCTGCTTCAGCTGCAGCTATATACTCCGCTTCTATTGTTGAATCGGCAACAGTCTCTTGCTTGGAAGATTTCCAGCTTACTGCTCTGTTATTCAAACAAAATATGTACCCGGATTGCGACTTATAGTCGTCTTTGTAGGGTTGGAAACTTGCATCGGTATACCCAGTTACCTCAAGTTCTCCATCTCCATAGATTAAGAAAGCATCATTAGTTCGTCTAAGATACTTAAGGATATTCTTAACCGCCATCTAGTGACCTTCACATGGATCGGCCTGATAGCGACTACACATGCTCAAAGCATATGAGACATCAGGTCGCGTACATATCATGGCATACATGATAGATCCGACTGCCGAAGCAAATGGTATCTGACTCATGCTGTCTCTCTCATTTTGAGTTTTAGGACACATGTCCTTAGATAGAGTGACGCCATGTGACAGTGGCAACAGTCCCCTTTTAGACTGATCCATGTTGAATCTCTTCAACACTTTGTCAATGTACTTACTCTGGGAGAGTCCAAGTAGCTCTCTAGATCTATCCCGGTAGATCTTTATTCCTAGAATAAAGGATGCTTCTCCCAGATCTTTCATGGAGAATTTCAATGAAAGCCAAGCTTTCACCGACGTTAACATGGGAATGTCATTGCCAATAAGCAATACATCATAAACATAAAGGACAATGAATGTCAGTGCTCTCCCACTAACCTTCTTATATACACAAGGATCATCTTCGCTTTGAACGAAATCATATTCTTTTATGATCTCATCAAAGCGTTGGTTCCAAGAACGTGATGCTTGCTTCAATCCATAAATGGATCGATTTAACTTACAAACGTTGTTTGCAAGTCGGGGCACGACAAAACCGTCAGGCTGTTGCATATAAACATCCTCCAAAAGGTTTCCGTTAAGGAAAGCGGTTTTGACGTCCATCTGCCATATCTCGTAATCGAAATATGTAGCTATCGCAAGCATTATCCGAATGGATTTTATCATGGCCACGGGTGAGAAAGTTTCATTGTAATCGACACCATGTCATTGATGATACCCCTTCGCTACAAGCATAGCTTTGTACGTTTGTACGTTGCCATCCATGTCGGTCTTCTTCTTGAAGACGCATTTGCATCCAATAGGCTTTACTCCTTCTGGTGCATCAAACAGTGTCCAAACTTGGTTCGTGTACATGGAATCCATTTCGGACTTCATGGCTTCTTGCCATAAAGAGGAATTGTTATCTTGTATCAATTCCTCATACGTCTCAGGTTGTTTCCTGACTCCCTCCGACCTACGCGGTCCTTGTGTAATCGAAGATTGTGGTACAGTTTCATCCCTGATGAACTGTTCATGTTCCGTTGAGGATTCAATGCCAGGAACAGTATCACTCCGATTTTCATCGAGTTATACTTTCCTCCCACTAACCACTGCATTTAGGAATTCCTTCTCAAGGAAAACCGCATGTAGAGCAACAAATACTTTGTTCTCTTGTGGGTGATAGAAGTAATATCATTTGGTTTCCCTAGGATATCCTACGAATAGGCATTTATCCGATTTGGGTTCAAGTTTGGTACCTTCCAAACGTTTGACGTATGCCAAGAATCCCCAAATCTTTAGGAATGAGAAACCCGGTTTCTTTCCTGTCCATATCTCATACGGAGTCTGTTGAACAGACTTTGACGGAACCTTATTCAAAATAAGTATTGCACTGTTTAATGCATATCCCCAAAAGGAAATAGGTAGCTCAGTGCGACTCATCATAGACATCACCATGTCTAACAAAGTTCAGTTTCTCCATTCGGACACACCGTTTAATTGCGGTGTTCCATGAGGAGTCCACTGTGAAAGAATACCATATTCTTTCAAGTAATCAAGAAACTCATTGCTTAAGTATTCGCCACCACGGTCCGACCGTAATGTCTTAATACTTTCACCGGTCTGTTTTTCTACTTCGTGTCGAAACTCTTTGAATTTCTCAAAGGTTTCCGACTTGTGTCTCATAAGATACACATAACCATAACGCGATGCATCATCCGTAAAGGTTACGAAATATTCATATCCATCTCTAGCCTGGTTAGACATGGGCCCATATACGTCACTAGGAACGAGGGCTAACAGTTCGGTGGCACGTGCACCTTTATCGTTAAAAGGTGACTTAGGCATTTTCCCTAATAAGTAAGATTCACAGACGTCATATGAATTTGGATCAAATCCGTCCAAGTACCCACTCTTCGAAAGTGTGGATATGCGAGTCTTGTTTATATGTCCCAGACGACAATGCCACATATAAGTTTCATCTTTTTGACTTACTTTAAGTCTTTTGTTTGTTACAGAATATGGTTGAGATTGATTTATATTCAAAATATAAAGACCATTATTTGCAACAGTAGTGCAAATTTCTATATCATTTTTATACATAAAACACTTAGTGTTTCGAAATACAAAAGTATACCCACATTGGGTTAACATAGATACAGATATAATATTCCTAGTCAAACTAGGTACATAATAACAGTCCAAAAGTTCAAGTACATGCTTCGAGGGCAGTTCCAAAACAAAAGTGCCCACGGCCAAAACGGCAATAGATGTCCCATTTCCAGCACGCAGATCAATCTCCCCTGACGCCAGTTTTCTTATAATCCACAGATCCTGCACATCAGTACAAATATGAGTACCACAACCAGAATCAAAAATCAAATTTTTAAAACTAGAAATAGTCATGTTTATTTCTATAACAAACATATCTGAGGCCGGTGCCTTGCCCGCCTTTATCTCCTTCTGAAGCTCTTTGTACTCGCGGTAGTCACGTTTCCAAAGACCCCGCTTCCCGCACTGGAGGCAAACATCCTGAGACTTGTCCTTCGGCTTCCCATAAGCCTTTGACGCCTTACTCTTGCCCTTTTTCTTATGCTTTTTCTTTTTCACACCTCCAGTCGCCTTGGGCCCAGCCCTCGGTGAATGAGATGTCGAAGCAAAGTGCGCCTCACATTTTTTGCCCTTATAGAGCTCCTTTTTGGCCTCACGCATCGTGGACATCAGCTCTCCAAGAGTCTGCTCTTGGTTCATCATGTTGTAGTTCATGATGAACCCACTCCAAGTGTCAGGGAGAGATTGCAAGATCAAATCTATAGAGGTCTCTATCTCAAAGACAATCCCCATTTGTCCAAGCTGCTCAATATCAGCAATCATCTGTGTCACGTGATGTTCCACAGACGTACCCTCCGATATCCGAGCACGGAAGAGCTTCTTCTGTAACTCATATCGTTGCGACCTAAGGTTAGATCGGTGTAGATCGTGCAACTTTGCCAACATGCTATGGGGATCCAATCCCTTGTTTTGTCGACGGAATTACTGAGTCATAGCAGCAAGCATAATTGACTGAGCAGTCGCATTGTCGTCACTATGTGTCTTCCAAAGATCTAGCTCGAGCAACTAATCAGAACTGGGCTTAGGCCTAAGAGGTATCTCTATAGCATATAAAAGCCTCTCAAATCCAAGGACTATCCTTAGATTGAGTTCCCAATCGGAGAAGTTAATGTCGTTGAAGACATTATCTCCCATGATAATGTCACGCACACTATTCTTTCCGGTCATTTTGATCGCGATAATATAATTATCCGATTAACAATGAAGGGTACAGTCCAACTGTTACAAAAAAATAATATTATATTAGTCCAACTAATAAAATAATTTTGACGAAAATATTTGAAAGCGCGTAAAGCTGAGTATTCGAATGAAATTGCAAGTTCAATACTAGCCTCCCACTACTTTTTGACGAGCCTCTAACCCTCCGTCGAGTACTCGGGAAAGCCAGTTTCCTAGTGGGCTAGGATCCCGTTAAATAACGCACAACCTTGACTTTGGCCAACAAGCTGTATGATATTTAACTAGGTAGATCTCGAAGATCAATTGGATCTCATCCAATTCCTAGATTTGGTAGGTGGACTCCAAGTCCGAAACATATATACAATTTATATGCCAATACATCCAATGTATTTCCTAACCTGTTTCCTCTGAATCAACTAAGCATTGTGTGGGACACAGAAACTGGGCGACGCATGCTTTTCCGGGCTCGCGGCCCGGTTGGGAGTACGGAGTAGCCCACGAGGGACTAAACCAGAGAATGATGAAGTCACCACCCGGTGTGAACCGGGACAAAAATTTAAGACTGTATTCACCCCTCGCAAGGGAAGACCTCAAACCATTGGGTTCGAAATGGTCCCTTACTTATGCCACTTGTAATAAAATGATTTGTGCAATAATTCAACCAAGCCTAAGCAACATTTATTTCCAAGGATAATTTACTCCTAAGTTCACATGCATACATCAAAATTTCATCTAAGTTCCCATGTAACACATTTTCATATTTACATACAACCTATTTGCATATAATCTATGTCTGAATTTCCATGCATAAAGATAAATTGAAATACGGCAAGCATACAATGTCATAAGCACATTACATTTGATCATAAGCATGCCAATAGATAATAATTGTACAATCACGCATGAGAGCAAATCGGGATAACGGCAAGCATATAACTTCATGAACATGTTAAATGGATGAATGTAGAAGCATAAGTAGATAACTATCGTGTAAGCATGCATCATGGAAAAGAACATGTGGCCCTTTTGAACACAATAAATCACTAAATGCGAGAACATGAACAATCAAAAAGGTAAATGACAAAATGAGTAATCATGCATGAGATGTAATGGAAGAGAGCCTGTTTACCATAGGCGTTCGTGCGGCGTTCGTATCCGCGTTCGAACGGTAAACAGAAGGTTCGCGTTCGAGTAGAGTTCATAAACGCGTTCGAACGAACTGAGACATAAAGCATGCATTCGTGCGGCGTTCTGAAACACGTTCGAATGGGATTACAGCAGTGACCTCCAAAATGCAGTAAACAACATGACACATACGTGAATGGGTGAATAGATGACACCTAATCAATAATAACGGGCTAAAAGGCGCGGCAAAGTATTGTGGTAAAGGTAGAATGTAGGCTTTTTATCCCTCCAAATGGAGGACCTTTAATCCGACTTACTAAGCCCATGCGCATCACATCATAATGCATATAAAAATAAAGAAAACCATATCGAACTTCGTATACCCGATTGAACACATTTTACACCCAACCGAATATACATCATCCGGCGCGGCAAAACATCGCGGTAAAAGTTCTTTAACCCCTCGAAATGGAGGACCTTTAATCCAACTTACTAAGCCCATGCGTTAATAACATAATGCATATAAAAATAAAGATAACAATATCGGACTTCAGATACCCGATTGAACACATCTCACATTCAACCGAATATACATCGTCCGGCGCGGCAAAGCATCGTGGTAAAGGATTTTAACCCCTCGAAATAGAGGACCTTTAATCGCACTTACTAAGCCCATGCGCTTGACCTCATCGTTACTCAAATAACATGCATAAAATAAATAATGATAATAAACAAATGAAGATAACATGAAATAAAGTATGTGCCGTATACTTAAGTGGTACATGGAGTTGTATCCTGAGTACAGATCATACTACCGTCCATTCGGAATCGGTTATGAAATTTATGTCCGGGTTTCCATCCTATATACCACAAGAGGTGACACATTCATTCAAGGGCCACAATACACATCATTCCACAATACATGCATTTTCTATTTATTCAAGGGCCACAACATGCATCACTCCACAATAATCATGCGAATAAGATTCGATAAACAGTAAAAATATGAATAAAAATGGATGTGAAAAGTTCCCTCAGGTCTAACCTTTTACGTCGAATTTTGGAAGCGTGTTACACAATGATCGGAAGAGCTAAATATCCGCAACTCTTCCGGCTTACTGATTTTCCATTTTCCTCGCTGTTTTACTGCTCAAGCTGGTGTTTTTGCTCCATTTTGCTACTGTTTTGCTGCTATTTTTTATCACTATTTTGGGTGTATTATGGGACTTTTTGGGGTATTTGGAGTGTTTTTTAAAGGTTTATGGTGTAGTTTTTTGTTCACTGTTTGGGGGGTTTAAAGGTACGGCTTATAGCTATTTTTGGGGTGGTTTTAGGGCTGTTTTGCGTGACCGAACTGGGCAGTCTTGGGTCCTAAATTCAAGCAGTTTAGGCTGTAACGGGAGTGTGGCAGTGTAGGCAATTGGGCTGCTGAGATGTGAGGGTTATGGCTTACGTGAGTTGAGATTCTTGGTTGTGGCATACATTGGCAGATTTTATGAGTTCGTTGAAGGCTTGTGTGGTGAATTTGCTAAAGTGGGACAGGTGGCGATTAGCGTGAGAAATATTTGTGGCTTTGGTGTTGAGTGATGATGGAGTGGCGGTGTGTTTTGGCTTGTGGTGAGTGCGCTTGTGGCGAGATGAGTGCGTGTGTGAGGGCAAAGTGAGTGCGCTTTATGTGTTCTTGTTGAATGGGCTGGCTTCGTGGAGGTAATGCAAGGGTAATGAAGGTTGTTACGTGAAGTTTGTGAATGGAGAGTGATGAAGGTTTTGGGTGCGTGAATGGCAGGTTTCGTGAGTGACTTGGGGACGTGTTGGATGGACAGAGGGGAAGTTACGTGAGGCAATGTGAGGGCTGGTCCGTGGCTCACTGTGTGGTACTGAAAGTGAGAGCCATCTAGTGTTTATTTTGTCCCTTCTTTGTTTATGTCGTGGGAGAGAGGATGAGGTTTGGGCTTTGTAATTAGGGTTTATTTTCTTTTGTTCTGGTTTGTGGCCGTGAATGAGCTAGGAGCAAGGGTTGAAGTTTGTGTTATTTTTATAGCGACAAGCTAGGGTTTGCATGGATTTGAGTAGGAAGGAGACCAATTAGTGTCACACAAGGAAAATCAATTATTTGGTTGGAGACATGTCTTGGCTAGATTAGGAAGTTAGTATATTTAATTTGTATTGTTTAGGCATGATATTTGTTAAGTTAGGAATACGATATTTTTAATTAGGAATATAATTTGTTGATTGATTTCAATTAGGCATGATTTTATTTAATGTTTTATTTAATTTGGTATATGATTTAATTAATATATTATTTAATTTGGTATATGATTTATTTAATTTGGTATATGATTTTAAGGGCCTTGGGCGTGTGGGCCAAGGTGGTGGGCGTGTGGGTTGGCTTTGGTGGTGGGCTTGGTGTGTTAGGTGTTGTGTTGGCTTGGTGAGTGGGTTTGGGCCAAGGTTAAATGGTTTGCGGTGTTTTTTAGGCCAAATGTGCTTTGAAACAGAGTTCCAACGAGTGAGCTTGGAGTTAAACAAACGAATAAAAATCTAATGAAATACCGATTCCGTTCCGATGACCATTTCCCGCGACTTCCGACGACCGTTTAGGTTGTGTCTCCAAATGAGACCATCATAAGGACTCACATGCCGCGACTTCCTCGACTTAAAAGGTAGTGTCTCTAAATGAGATTCATCATAGGGACTCACATGCAAAAATGCAGTGCCTACAGTCGCCCCCACTTTGATGGGACTTGTGCAATGTGTAATAGTGACAATCCTATCAAAGTACGTGTAATGCATTTTCACTTACCTGGCTCGCCAGTTGTCACCAGGTTTGCCTGTCGCTCTGAACTGAATTTGATGACGTGCCATTCTTGGCGTGCTAAACCTCGTACCTAGGGTGTTGCGGTAGTCCACAATAGTCCACGATAATCCACAAAATCCACATAGTCCACATAGTCCACGATAATCCACGGTAGTCCACGATAGTCCACGGTAGTCCACATAATCCATATAGTCCACATAGTCGACGATAATCCACAATAGTCCACGGTAGTCCACATAGTCCACAATACTCCATAATAGTCCATGGTAGTCCACATAATCCACAATACTCCACAATAGTCCATGGTAGTCCACAACATTTCACGATAGTCCAAGGTAGTCCACATAGTCCACAACACTTCACGATAGTCCATGGTACTCCACAATAGTCCACAACTTTTTACGATAGTCCACGGTAGTCCACAACACTTCACGATAGTCCTCGGTAGTCCAAATAATCCACAACACTTCAAGATAGTCCATGGTAGTCCACAACATTTCACGATAGTCCACGGTAGTCCACAACACTTCAAGATAGTCCACGGTAGTCCATAACATTTCATGATAGTCCACGGTAGTCCACATAATCCACACAATTCAAGATAGTCCACGGCAGTCCACAGAATGCACATAGTCCACATGCCGTACCTGGCAAAACTGTTCTGATGATGCAGTGGGCCTCAACCCTGGGACGCATTCCCAAACTGCTGATAATAAATTGGGCCTCAACCCTGGGACTCATCCCCAAAACTGATACTGATGATGATGTAGGCCTCAGCCCTGGGACTCATCCCTTAAACTGATGCTGATGCTGATGGGAGCCTCAACTCTGGGACTCGTCCCCGCAACTAATACTGATGATGATGTAGGCCTCGGCCTTGGGACTCATCCCTAAAACTGATGCTGATGCTGATGGGAACCTCAACCTTGGGATTCATCCCCAAAACTGATACTGATGTGGGCCTTGCCCCCAGACTGATATTGATGTGGTCCTTGCCCCCAGACTAATACTGATGTGGGCCTCGCCCCCAGACTGATACTGATGTGGGCCTCGCCCCTAGACAAATACTAATTGTGGGCCTCAACCCTCAGATTACTACCCGAATCTAACACCAATATGGGCCTCAGCCCCAGGATTATTACCCGATCCGATACTGTGCTTTTGTTATGCCTGATTGGCTTGTCTTCGCTGCTTTCTTCTCTTTTTCTTCTTCAAAACCTGTGAACACAAAACAAAACAAACACAAAAGGTGTGCAAAATGTGTTACTTGTATGCATGTATGCGTGAATGTTCCCATCCCGTCGGGTTAGGTCTTGTGCCAATTCTCTTGGTGACTACTCGGTCTCAGGTAAAATACCACTTCAATCTGTCAACATTGATCGGCTCGGTGAACTCATTCCTTTCCAAGTCTGACAGCCTCACTGTCCCCGTTTCCCAGTTTCTGAATGACTATTTTATCTTTCTATTTGCTTCTTCCGAGGATTCCCCGTGTTCTAAGCATCGTTGTGTATCATAGTACCAAGGTTGAATGCTTTTGTCAAATATACTCATGTTGCATATTCAACCGAGTACGGGAAATGAACGTCTTTACTATCATTAGAAAAAGGTTCAAACAAACAGGCAAAATCAATGTCTATATTAAAAATGCAGGATCAAAAAAACTAGGAGGAACAACTTCATCATTCGCAGCACTGCCTTCTTCCTCGGCCTATGGTTCTTCATTCTTGTCACCCCCCTATCCCCATGTACGAAGCTTGGTGGTAGAGAGCTTGGAGGACGAAGGTTTCGGGCAAGCCAAAGTTGATCATGAAGGTGGGTGGGGGAACATAGTGATAATTTGGTAGATGATTGGTGTGTGTGTTTGGCTGTTCTCTTTCAGGGTCATGGATCTTATGGGAGTCAATTAAGTCTTGGATCTCATGGCGGAGACGAGTACAGCTATTGGTGTCATGGCCAGGTTGTTGGTGGAAGTGGTAGTAGCGGTTCATAATGAGGCTTGGTGGGGGAGGATTTGGGAGTGGTCTAGGTTCCAAGAGTTTTAAGAGTCCTTGTCTGGTCAGCTTCTCAAGCACTTTGGACAAGGGTCTACCCAAGTTAGAAAAGCGCCTATTCTTAATGGCAGAAATCTCGGCAGTAGCGGGCTTGGTCTCAGAATGCCGTCCAAAATTCCTCATATTCTGGCCATAAAACTTCCGATTTTCCGCCTCCTCTTCTTCAATATCCATGACAGTTTCCCTTAGCTGTCGGAAATCCGCAATCATGGAAATCATCCTCCTTAGCTTCCCATAGATGGAGGGCTTAGTACCCTTGATGATCATCTTTATTTGGTCCTTCTCTGAGGGCCTTGTTAGCATCTTTAGCAGCTGGCTTCTCCAGCGGTCCACATACTCCTTAAAGCTCTCCTTCGGCCTTTGCTTAGTATTCTCTAAGTCGCGGAGCGACAAGTCGATCTCTAAGTCAGTAACATACTGCTTCAGAAAAGCATCAGCTAGTTCCCTCCAATCTTCTTTAACCTTTTTCTCAAGTGACATCCCAAACATCTTTTGGACTTGGCGTTGTGATAGGCCCACTGAACTCATCATTGAGACATATTGCCGCAGATGGACCCTTGGGTCCCCATTCCCGTTGAACTTAGCCATATCAGACATCTTGAACTGAGCTGACATCTGTTCTTCGAAGGTCAACGCCTCATAATCGACAAGTCCTAATGGTTCCCCTTCAGTTTACTGGTAACTGACTCCATCTGATCACGGAGTTTCTGTATCTCAGCCTGAGACCCAGCTATTCTTCCCGTGGCATATTCAGCCATGTCATCCTCAAATACAGGGATATCTTCACTCAATCTGTTCAGAGGCTCTTCAACGCCTTACATTTTCAGAGTTTTCCCCAGCACGGGGCACATCCATATTTGCCATGGCAGTAGTCAAGGCTTGCAACTGTTCGGTAATCTTGGCGAAACCATTTTCCAACTGATCTATCCGGATAACTCGTTATTGGATGTACTCATATCTGTTACCGTCCTTTTAGTGAGTCTTTCCTCTTCCCTAACCTAAAGGGAATCTATAATGGCTTTTAGACACAAGGATTAACATGAAGCGTGTATGCATGAAATAAATGAGATGCATGTGATACAAGGAATATATCAACTCATTAAAATTTTCATATAAATCGGCCCATCATCATTTTAGAAGCTTTTGGGCTAACTGTCATAGGAGTGAACTCATCCCAGTTTAAATGGTCCAACAAGTTCCCATCTCATGGCAAGAAGTCCAACCGTATCCAAATTAAAATGTTCCTAAACACAAATATATATTGGCCCATTGGCGTTTTAGAATCTGTTGACCCAATCATCATAAGATACGTTCTTATCCCAATTAAAATGGCCCAACAAGCCCATACCTCATGACAAAAAGGTCTGAATGGATCCAAACGACAATGTTCCCAAACACAAGCATATAATGCCCATTGGCGTTTTAGAAGCTTTTGGCCCAATCATCATAAGATATGTTCTTTTTTCCCAGTTTAAATGGCCCAACAAGCCCATACCTCATGACAAAAGGTCCGAATGGATCCAAACGACCATGTTCCCAAGCACAAGTAAATAATTCTTACTAGTTCTACGACTAAGGTTCACATGCAGGTTTAGGGGGTGTGGACAAGGCTCTCACTGACGAAGGATTACCCACAACTAGGTCTCCCCACTTAAGGGTCCGAGCGACCAAGTGAGCACACCATTTTTATACACTAGGGTACGTGCCAACGAGCTATGGTGTGTGACTAACTGTCAAATGGATTCTCGTTGTAGATTCCCCAAAAGGAGGGTGGAGCGAGGCTCTCTTAAGTACCCAAGCCTCTTAGGCTTTTATCGCTTGGTGTCAGGAATGAACAACGAGTCCTCCAAATTAGTCCGTCACAGTAGGCCACGAGTAGATGATTATCTAGCTGCCTTCACAGCTTTTCCTTCTAGAAAGGTAGTGAGTGAAGGAAGACACCAAACTATTACCTAGCCTTAAAAATGCCTTTGATTAAACCCCTTTCAATCCACTATAGGAACGGTTAACTTAAAGCACAAATCATAATATTACAAGACATTATTTCGGGGCCGATTCTCTATCCCAGGGGAGTCGCCAGACTGTGGGACACAGAAACTGGGCGATGTATGCTGTTCCGGGCTCGCGGTATGGTTGGGAGTACGAAGTATCCCGCGGGGGACTAAACCGGAGAATGATGGAGTCGCCACCCGGTGTGAACCGGGATAAAGATTTAAGGCCGCACTCACCCCTCGCAAGGGAAGACCTCAAACCATTGGGTTCGGAATGGTCCCTTACTTATGCCACTTGTAATAAAATGATTTGTGCAATAATTCAACCAAGCCTAAGCAACATTTATTTCCAAGGATAATTTACTCCTAAGTTCACATGCATACATCAAAAGTTCATCTAAGTTCCCATGTAACACATTTTCATATTTGCATACAACCTATTTGCATATAATCTATGTCTGAATTTCCATGCATAAAGATAAATAAATACGGCAAGCATACAATGTCATAAGCACATTACATTTGATCATAAGCATGCCAATAGATAATAATTGCACAATCACGCATGAAAGCAAATCGGGATAACGGTAAGTATATAAATTCATGAACATGTTGAATGGATGAATGCAGAAGCATAAGTAGATAACTATCGTGTAAGCATGCATCATGGAAACGAACATGTGGCCCTTTTGAACACAATAAATGACTAAATGCGAGAACATGAACAATCAAAAAGGTAAATGACAAAATGAGTAATCATGCATGAGATGTGATGGAAGATGGCATGTTTACCGTGGGCGTTCCTGCGGCATTCGTATCCGTGTTCGAACGGTAAACAGAAGGTTCGCGTTCGAGTAGCGTTAATAAACGCGTTCGAAAGAACTAAGACAGAATACATGCGTTCGTGCGGCATTCTGAAACGCGTTCGAACGGATTACAGCAGTGACCTCAAAATGTAGTAAACAAAATGACACATACGTGAACGAGTGAATAGATGACACCTAATCAATAATAACGGGCTAAAAGGTGCGACAAAGTATTGTGGTAAAGGTAGACCGTAGGCTTTTTATCCCTCCAAATGGAGGACCTTTAATCAGACTTACTAAGCGCATGCGCATCACATCATAATGCATATAAAAATAAAGAAAACCATATCGAACTTCGTATACCCGATTAACACATTTTACATCCAACCGAATATACATCATCCGGCGCGGTAAAGCATCGCGGTAAAGGTTCTTTAACCCCTTGAAATGGAGGACCTTTAATCTAACTTACTAAGCCCATGCGCTAATAACATAATGCATATAAAAATAAAGATAACAATATCGGTCTTCGGATACCCGATTGAACACATCTCATATTCAACCGAATATACATCGTCCGGCGCGGCAAAGCATCATAGTAAAGGATTTTAACCCCTCAGAATAGAGGACCTTTAATCGCACTTACTAAGCCCATGCGCTTAACCTCATCATTACTCAAATAACATTCAGAAAATAAATAACGATAATAAACAAATCAAGATAACATGAAATAAAGTATGTGACGTATACTCAAGTGGTACGTGGAGTTGTATCCTGAGTACAGATCATACTACCGTCCATTCGGAATCAGCTATGAAATTTATGTCCGGGTTTCCATCCTATATACCACAAGAGGTGACAAATTCATTCATTCAAGGGCCACAACACACATCATTCCACAATACATGCATTTTCCATTTATTCAAGGGCCACAACATGCATCACTCCACAGTAATCATGCGAATAAGATTCAATAAATAGTAAAAATATGAATAAAAATGGATTTGAAAAGTGCCCTCAGATCTAACCTTTTACTTCGACTTTTGGAAGCGTGTTACACAATGATCGGAAGGGCTAAAACTCCGCAAATCTTTCGGCTTACTGATTTTCCGTTTTCCTCACTGTTTTGCTGCTCAAGCTGTTGTTTTTGCTCCATTTCGCTGATATTTTGCTGCTGTTCTTTTGTTGCTGTTTTGGGTGTATTAGGGGACTGTTTTGTGGTATTTTGAGTGTTTTTTGAAGGTTTAGGGTGCAGTTTTTTTTCACTGTTTTGGGGGTTTAAAGGTACGGCTTATAGCTATTTTTGGGGTGGTTTTAGGGCTGTTTTGTGTGACCGAATTGGGCAGTCTTGGGTGCTAAATGCGGGCAGTTTTAGGCTGTAACGGGAGTGTGGCAGTGTAGGCAAAGGGGCTGCTGAGATGTGAGGGTTATGGCTTACGTGAGTGGAGATTATTGGCTGTGGCGTACATGGTCAGATTTTTTGAGTTTGTTGAAGGCTTGTGTGGTGAATGTGCTAAAATGGGGCAGATGGCGATTAGCGTGAGGAGTATTTGTGGCTTTGGCGTTGAGTGATGATGGAGTGGCGGTGTGTTTTGGCTTCTGGTGAGTGCGCTTGTGGCGAGATGAGTGCGTGTGTGAGGGCAAGGTGAGTGCGCTTTATGTGTTCTTGTTGAATGGGCTAGCTTCGTTGAGGCAATACAAGGGTAGTGAAGGCTGTTGCGTGAAGTTTGTGAGTGGGGAGTGATGAAGGTTTTGGGTGCGTGAATGGTAGGTTTCGTGAGTGACTTGGGGACGTGTTGGATAGACAGATGGGCAGTTACGTGAGGCAATGTGAGTGCTGGTCAGTGGCTCACTGTGTGGTGCTGAAAGTGAGAGCCATCTAGGGTTTATTTTGTCCCTTCTTTGTTTGTGCCGTGGGAGAGAGGATGAGGTTTGGGCTTTGTGATTAGGGTTTATTTTCTTTTGTTCTTATTTGTGGTCGTGAATGAGCTAGGAGCAAGGGTTGAATTTTGTGTTATTTTTATAGTGACAAGCTAGGGTTTGCATGGATTTGAATAGGAAGGAGACCAATTAGTGTCACACAAGGAAAATCAATTATTTGGTTGGAGACATGTCTTGGCTAGATTACGAAGTTAGTATATTTAATTTGTATTGTTTAGGCATGATATTTGTTAAGTTAGGAATACGACATTTTTAATTAGGAATATAATTTGTTGATTGATTTCAATTAGGCATGATTTTATTTAATGTTTTATTTAATTTGGTATATGATTTAATTAATTTGGTTGTATTTTAAGGGCCCTGGGCGTGTGGGCCAAGGTGGTGGGCATGTGGGTTGGCTTTGGTGGTGGATTTGGTGTGTTAGGTGTTGTGTTGGCTTGATGAGTGAGTTTGGGCCAAGGTTAAATGGTTTGCGGTGTTTTTTTAGGCCAAATGTGCTTTGAAACGGAGGTCCAACAAGTGAGCTTGGAGCTAAACATGCGAATAAAAATCTAACGAAATATCGATTCCATTCCGACAACCGTTTCCAGCAACTTCCTCGACTTTAAAGGTAGTGTCTCCAAATGAGACTCATCATAGGGACTCACATGCAAAAATTCAGTGCCTACACCTTGGCTTTGGCACAACAAGCTTAATGATTCCAGTTAAGCGGGACCCATTGACGTGGGAAAGTTTCGTAATCAATGTCGATGGACAAGAAGTGATCTTGACTTTGGCCAACAAATCACATCTTGGACAAGACACCGATATGGAACAAAACTTCCATGATAAAAACACATCCGCGATATGACAAAGGCCTTGACTTTGGCCAACAAGCCATTGCCAATCTTGGATCTTGAGTAAGAATCACTCAATGGAAGGAAATATCGCTTAATATAAATTGAGGGATTTTCGCGTAAATTGGCAACCAATTTATTATCTTTTTTGGGTCTCATCATCATACACCCTTAAACATGCATTCTAAAAACATAATAAGGCGCGAAAGTAAATTAATAACGATATGCGGATGTATATTTAACAACTTGTTCCTATAACAAATCACTTTATTTCCTCTCCCCGGCTAGCACTATTCTACTTCTACCCAATTATATAATACAATAATAGAAACCTCATTACATTGTGGGGAATTAGGTGAGAAGAGAATACAAAGAAATAATGAGAGATAAGGCTGGACACGCAGGTCCAATTTATCAATTCCAAATTTACAACAATTTCTAAAATTGCCATTTCCCTTATAATATCCATCCGATATACGTTATTCATTCAACACATCCATATATTCATTTATAGCATGCAATTCAACCAATCTAATCCAATTAATTAGTCTTTGAATTATGTGATCATCCAATGTTCAAACAACGATTTGATTTTTACTTGAGTCCAACTCGTTTGTGAATAAGTACTCAAAGTACAAATTCTTGAATTATATCGAACTACTCGTTAAATCTAATTTAAGTCGTATTCAATACTAATTCATTTATTTAATTCCAAATTAAACATCTACACATTTTAATGCGCTTTAATGACTTAGATTCCAAATCTAATCTAATCGGGTATCAAAGCCCAACTAACATCCAATGTTTGTTTAATTAAAGTCCGATGGGCTTTCAGTTGATTTCATAAGGCATGGGCTTTGGTCAATATGTTTCAAACCCAATTACCAAGCCCAATTAAGGAATCACCCTCATTTGCTAAGAAAACAATTTTAGCCCATAAGGCCCAATTAAACTTTTAAAGCCCATTTATTACATTTGGACTTAATGGAATGATTTAGGCCCAATTTGGATCCGATCCAATCCAATTGGCCTAAACCAACTTGGCCTAACCAAGCCCATTATGCCTAAATATAAATTCCAAATTTTATAATTCAATTAACTTAAGTGTAATACATCAATTGATTACCCAAATTAATATTTCCAAAATACAATTTAACCAATTAATTATGTATCTAATTGTTCAACTAATGTCCAACATTCTTGAATCAAAAAATCAAGTCCATTACATGCCATATGGCTCTCGGCTTTGGAAGGGATTTTTGTCCGAATTCGTTTTTCAATCCGATTGAATTTTAAATCGACATTCCCAATCGTTTCAAGTCATCCAATGATCTACGAAACAAAAAATACCAAGATCCTATGGTAAAACCACATTCGGCCAAGCCTAAGTGAGGGCTAAAATTTGATCCAATCAATATTTCAAGAAATTGATCATATACAACTTCATAAAATCATCATTCAACCATACTCAATCAATCAATTTTATCAAATCATGCTCAAAATGATTTTACCCTAATTTTACCCTAATTCATTTCATGCTCATTTTGGCTCTGATACCATTGTTGGGTTTCTAGGTTTATTCCCAAGATCAAATAAGCATAAAATCATGAATGAATAACAAAGAAGAGTGGCGGAAACACACTTACATTGAGCGGATAATGGATGCGTTGATCAACAAAATTTCTCCTCCAATAAGCTTTAAGATTCGGCCAAGGCTGTCCAAGGAAGAAGATGATCAAGCTCCAAGCTTTTCCAAGATTCCAAGCTCTTGTGTTAGTTTCCCTAACACCTTGTATGATCCCTTGAAGAGTGCTAGCCCTTTGAGAATTTTTGCAACAAAAATCCTTCTACTTCTCCTTGTAACTTTCGGTGAAGGAAGAAGAAATTTGGGAGAGAAAAACTTGCTCCAAATTTCGGTAATGAGAGAGAGAATAAGCTTGTGTATTTGTTTCAAAAAAAATAAATTAAATTGATATACCAAAAGTTGGATTTGGTAAAAGTCCATCAAAGCTTTGACTTGGAGTGTATAACACACCTTCACCAACTCACCTAAACACATCACCCAAAAGCAACTAAAGGTGACATGTGATGTGATGGTTGATGTGACATGTGGGTCCCACTCGATTCAAAATGAGAGTGGGCCCGCAAACACTCCCGGGCTCAGGTTCGCTAATTCCGAATTAACGAACTTCCGTCGCGACGTAATTAAATCGAATTTAATTAAATAATTATGCCTAGCAAAATTACTATTCACGTCGCTAACGAATTAATTCTAAATTAACTCGTTTGCTTGAATTAAAATCTAATTTTAATTCCGCGTCGAAATCTAATTTCATTTAATATATCAAATATATTATTTTAATGATTAATTCCAAATTAATCTTTCTCTCTCTTCAAATAGTATTTTATCCCAGATAAAATCTCTCCGTAATTAATCCCAGATTAATTTAGCTCGTATCATACGTCATCGGTGAATCTTCGGGAAGCGACCCAAGAGATCCCTGGATATGTTGGTAGTCAATCCGGTCGTCAGACTATCCGAACACGTATGTACCAAGTACTACGTTTTTACCGATTTACGAGACAAGGTTGGCTTCTAGCAAAGCGCCATGCCTACCCAATTCTCCAAAAATATTCTTAATGGAATATATGATCTTTAACAGGCGTAGTATATGTAGTATTGCGTATTTCTATCCAGTATCGGATGTCACATGCAAGGCCTGGGGCTGGTACAGTGTCTGCCCCGTACGAAGCATATATCAGATTAATAGCAACTAGTCTCTTTATTATCGGATAATCATGACCAAGTCATATTATCCCGATGGTTGCAACCCTTAGAGAACCAGTTTTGTATCCCTGCATGACCATCATCTCCATATGACTGAAGTGATACTTCCGTCTTGACATCACATCCAATACACTACAATTCTCAATAAACCCAGAAGAGGCATACACAGAACCTGTTAAAATCCTGGACGACCAAAACTAAAGCATATCGATTGTCGCAAGTACCAGCGATGCAAGTCTCAGGTTAAGACCAAATACACCTACCCTGATGCGGACTCCCATAGACACATAGTCATACTACCAATGGGATTCCGCAGGGGCTATCCAGAGCGAAGCTATTTTCTGTACCATCGGTAAAACACAACCTCCTATCACACTTGCATAAGTATCCAATACTTAAATATATGAGAACTATGTTGTTACGCTTGCATAACACGCACAAGTGCTATACTAGTCTATTCCGTATTATCGATGTCCAGTCTCGATAATACTACGACTAGGGATATTTAATGATTAAACCGTCGTGGATTGATACTGTCTCATATCATCTCAATCCGGAACTAATCATAAGGACTTTCATCATTCACACATTTAAGTAATCTAATTACGAAATGATAAAAGGCAATTTCCATTACTACATAGTTAATTTGTACAAAACCACAATGTTTTTACAAACAGTGACGCTATGGGTCATAACTGTCCAACAGTATGACTATGTGTCTATGGGAATCCGCATCAGGGTAGGTGTATTTGGTCTTAACCTGAGACTTGCATCGCTAGTACTTGCGACAATCAATACGCTTTGGTTTTGGCCGTTCAGGACTTTAACAGGTTCTGTGTACGCCTCTTCTGGGTTTATTGAGAATCGTAGTGTATTGGGTGTGATGTCAAGATGTAAGTATCACTTCAGTCATATGGAGATGATGATCACACAGGGATACAGAACTGGTACTCTAATTGCTTGCAACCATTGGGATAATAAGACAAGGTCATGATTATCCGATTAAAGAGACTAGTTGCTTGTGATCTGATATATGCTTCGTACGATCCAAACACTATTCCTGCCCCAGGCCTTGCATGTGACATCCGATACTAGATCTCAATACGCAATGCTACGTATACTACGCCTGACATAGATTATATATTTCTATAAGAATATTTCTGGAGAATTGGGTAGACACGGTGCTTTGTTAGAAGCCAACCATGTCTCGTAAATCAGTAAAAATGTAGTACTAGGTACGTACATGTTTGAATAGTCCGAAGACCGGATTTACTGCCAACATATCCAGGGATCTCATGGGTCGCTTCTTGAAGATTCACTGATGACGTATGATTCGAACATAATTAATCTAGGATTAATTACGGCGAGATTTTATCTAGGATAAAATATTATTTGAAGAGAGAGAAAGATTAATTTGGAATTAATCGATAAAATAATATATTCGATATATGAAACGAAATTAGATTTCGACGCGGAATTAAAATTGGATTTTAATTCGGGCAAACGAATTAATTTAGAATTAATTCGCGAGCGATGTGAATAGTAACTTTTCTAGGCATAATTATTTAATTAAATTTGATTTAATTACGTCGCAACGGAAAATTCATTAATTCGGAATTAACAAACCCGAGCCCGGAATATGTTTGCGGGCCCACTCGGATTTTGAATTTAAGTGGGGCCCACATGTCACATCACATGTCACATCACTAGTCACTTTGCCTAACTTTTTGGTGATGGAATTTGGTGATGAAATGATGATGACTTGTAAGACACACAAGTGTGTAAATGATGTGAATGACAATTACCAAATGTTTGGTATATCATTTGATTTTTTTAAAATCAAACATAACTTACTCACACTTCCTCTCATCTCTCATTCACGCCCAACTCTCCATTTTCTTTCCAAAAACTTGGCTTGGCCGAAACAAGTAGGAAGAAGAAGAAAATTTTGTTGCAAAATTTTCTAGTTGCTAGCACATTCAAAGAATCATATAAGGTGATAGGGAAACCAATCCTTGAGCTTGGAATCAACAACAAAGCTTGGAGCTTGGATTTCATCCCCAAATGAGGAGCTTGGCCGAAACTTCAAGGAGCAAAGTTTCATATTTGAGGCATCTAATATCCGATCAAAGTGAGTATTATTCCGTAAATTCTTCTTTGAGTATTCACATGTTTCATTACTTAAAAGATCTTGGGACACTTTAGAAACCCAACACCTTTTACCACGATGTTTTGCCGCGTCGGACGAAGTATACTTGATTGAATGTGAAATACGTTCAATCGGGCATACGAGGTCCCTTATAGATGTTGGCTTGGTCGCATCTCTTTCATTATTTCGTTATTTACTTTCCTCATGTTATCACTTTATTTATTTATACATTGCTATTTAGTGCGCATGGGCTGATCGTGTCGGATTAAAGGTCCTCCATTTGAGGGAAATGCCTAAAGGCTACTTTTACCACGATGTTTTACCGTGCCGGACAAAGTATACTTGATTGAATGAGAAGTACGTTCAATCGGGCATACGAATTCCCATATAGATGTCGGCATTGGTCGCATCTCTTTTATTATTCTGTCATTTACTTTCTGCATGTTATTCCGTCTGTTTACTTTTGCGTCGTCATTTGGTGCGCATGGGCTAATCGCGTTGGATTAAAGGTCCTCCATTTGAGGGAAATCCCTAAGGCTATCTTTACCATAATGTTTTTCCGCGCCGGGTATACAAGATCTCATATGGACGTTGGCCAAAGCTCTTGATCACACTTTTCTTCTATTGATCTTGTTATTCGCCTTTTTGATTGTCATTTTTCATTTTTCACTTCGCATTCATGCTGTGTTAATGCTTGAGTGTTGACTCTCGCGGTATATTGGATGGAAACCCAGACATAAATTCCATAGCCGAATCCGAATGGACGGTAGTGCGGTCTGTACTTGGGATACAACTCCACGTACCGCTTGAGAAACATTCACGCACGTGTTTATGTCATTTTAGATACCACTTTGGTAATCTTCATTCGAACACGTTTCTGAACGTTACTCGAACGCATGCATTCTATTTTACCACACATCATATCCCGTACCGTTCGAATGCGTTTCCGAACGCTACACGAACGCACATACAGTGAACAAAATTCTTTTTATCATATTTTATGCATGTTTGCCTCTTTGGTCATTTCTTTTACATTACACACTTAATCATTTCTCTTTATTATTAACGCTTTTACTGTTATTATTTATTTACATTTTCGTACTTCTTTGTTTAATATATTTATGGAATTATGCATTTGTTTTCATCTTTATTCATGTCTATGGGTGTGCAAAGTTGTGTGTTATTTGAATTATCTTGTATGTGTTGCATAAGACTTGGTTACATTATTGCATAAATCTGTTCATTACAATTGGCATAAGTTAGGGACCATTCTGAACCCAACGGTTGAGGTCTTCCATTGCGAGGGGTGAGTGCGTCCTTAAATCATTTCCCAGTTCACACTGGGTGGCGACTCCATTTATTCTTCGGTTTAGTCCCTCGCGAGCTACTCCATACTCCAAATGGGCAGCGAGCCCGGACAGCGTCGCCTCGCTCCCTACAGTCTGGCGACTCCACTGGGGATAGAGAATCGGCCCAGAAATAATGTCTTGGAATGTTTGTGATTTTTGCTTTAGTTAACATTGTCTCATATATTTTGCATACCCTTTCATACCTTGATGGCATCATATATCACGAAGTCATTGTCGCTCGAGGCGGCGGATTGTTATATGGGATCATCACTCGTTGGCACGTACCTTAGGGTATAAAAAAGGTGCGCTCACTTGGTCGCTCGAACCCTTGAGTGAGGAGACCTAGTTATGGGCAACCCTTCACCAGCGGGAGCCTTTATCTATACTCCTATAAACCCGCATGTGAATCATAGTTGTATGACCCATAGAAGCCACCTTTTTATGCTTGTGTTTGGGACCATCATCATTTGGATCCAGTTGGACTTCTCATCATAAGATACGAACTTGTTGGGCCATTTAAACTGGGACGAGTTTATGTCTTATGATGATTGGGCCAAAAGCATCCAAAACGCCGATGGGCCACTTTGTGTTTGGGCCCCCTATCATTTGAAGTTGTTTAGTCACCTTATTGCAAAAGTGTAAACATGTTGGGCCTTTTCAACTGGGACAAGTTTGTACCTTGCGATAATTTGATTGAATACTTTAAAATGATAATGGGCCAACTTGTATGAAAACCTTGATGGACTTAGAAAATCCAATCATAATCTAAATATGGTAGAAGCATGAGTCCGATATCCACACTGGCTTTCATCTAGGAAGGATACGCCTTGTTATGGCATATTTATTTACTTTGGATACCTCCAAGTTCATCCCCATGACCGCGGCTGCTGAAAGCCCAATTCGTCATTTCTAGATAATGGCATGATCCCATAATAGGCTTAGATCATGTTGTAAATGGGCGGTATTTGTCTTTTACCGATGGAAATGGACAGAAGCAGCCAAGGTTCACCCCGTAGTATAGGAGAGAGCGATTTATGTACCTTACATCGGTGCATAGGATAAGCCACACCTAGGACAGAAATGGACTTACCACGAGTGTGGAAGAAATAAGTGTTGGATAATATGACCCATAGCGTCACTATTTGCACAGATCATTGTGTTGTTTTAGCAAATTATCTATGTAATAAGGAAATTGCACTCTCGTCATTTGTGATTAGATCACCATAGATATATAAATGAAGAGAGGTCCATATGATTAGTTCCTGGATTGAGATGATATGAGACAGTATCAGTCCACGAAGGATTAATCATTAAATATCCCTAGCCGTAGTATTATCGAGACTGGACATCGATAATGCGGAATAGGCTAGTATTGCACTTGTGCGCGTTGTGAGGGCACAACGGCATAGTTCTCATATATATAAGTGTTGGAGACTTATGCAAGTGCGATAGGAGGTCGTGTTTCACCGATGGTACGGGAAACAACTTCGCTCTGGATAGACCCTTCGGAATCCCATTGGTATTATGACTAGGTGTTTATGGGAGGCCGAAATCAAGGTAGGTGTGTATAGTCTTAACCTGAGACTTGCATCGCTAATATTTACGACAATCGGTAAACTTTGGTTTTGGTGGTTGGGGGATCTTAACTGGTTCTGTGTTCACCTCTTCTGGGTTTATCAGGAATCGTAGTGTATTGGATGTGATGTCGAGACGGAAGTATCACTCCAGTCATAGTGGAGATGATGTCACGCAGGATACGGTATTAGTGCTCTTAAGTGATGCGCATCCAATCGTGATATTATGACCAGGTCATGAATATCCGATTATAGAGACTAGTTACCAGACATCTGATATGTGTTTCGGACGGGGCAGACACTTATCCAGCCCCAGCCCTAGCACGTGATTATCCGATACTGGGCCGATACGCACAATACATTAGTATACTACGCTTGATATAGATCTTAATATTCTTATAAGGATATGTCCGGAGAATTGGGTAGACTTGGTGCTTTGCTAGGAGTCGACCTTGTCTCGTAAATCGGTAGAACGTAGTACTTGGTACGTACGTGATTCGGATACTCCGACGACCGTATTTACTGTCAACTTATCCGGGGATCTCATGGGTCGCTTCCCGATAATCCACCGATGAAGCACAACTCGCACTCTTGAATAATCTGGGATTATACAGAAGAGAGAGAAAATTAATCTAGGATTAATTACGGAGATATTTTATCTAGGATAAAATATCGTCTAGAGAGAAATAACGATTAATTTGGAATTAATCGGTAAATTAATATATTCGATATATTAAACGAAATTAGATTTCGACGCGGAATTAAAATTAGATTTTAATTCGGGCGAACGAATTAATTTAGAATTAATTCGTTAGCGACATGAATAGTGAATTCGCTAGGCGTAATCATTTAATTACGACGCGACGGAAAACTCGCTAATTGGGAATTAGCGAACCCGAGCCCGAGTGTGATTGCGAGCATATTCGTATTTCGAATTCGAGTGCGGCGACACAAGTCACATCAAGGGTCAAATCAATCGTCACATCAAGCGTCAAATCAAAAGTCACTTTGAGTGATTGATTGATTTGATTAATGGATTGAGTGAAAGACACTCAACATATCACTTTATTAAAGTATATATGACTTGATGGACTTTTGATTTTGGAGTGTGGAACACTCAAGCTTATTACATTCAATTTATTTGACTTTTTAAAAGTTAAATTAATTGGTAAATCATTTATTATTTTGGAAAAATATATAAACAAATGATTTACAACTTTTGTAATAACTTAACACAATTTCATCTCTCTCAAAATTCTCTCTTCTCTCACGCAAGCAGCAGAAGCTTTGCTCACTGGTTTTGAACCAGTTCAGCGTGAATATTTGGGAAGCAAGAGTGGGTTTTCATGGTGAAAATTCAAGTGCTAGCACACTTATGAGTCTTTCGAAGGTGGTAGGGAGGTTCGACCATGAGCCGGGATCCATCCGACGATGCATGGAGCTCCATTTCGCAGCTCAAACACTGAAGACAGTGGGCAGTGGACTGAATGCAGTGGTGCCGAAGGCAGTGCGTTTTTTGGGCTTGATTCGTCTTCAATTCGACATAACCGATCAATGTGAGTATTCCGCTACCTCCGTTGATGTATTCACGCATGTTTTCATGTCTTGTTTGATCTTGGGACCTTAGAAAAACTCAACAATGGCATCAAGAGCTAATGTTGCAAGCATGAAATTTTAGGGATTTAAAATTTGGGTAAATGTGATTTGAGCATGATTTAAATAAATTGATTGTTTGAGTATGCTTATAACATGTTTAATTGCATTTTGGTTGGACCAATTTGTTGAAAATTGATTTGGAATAATTTTCCCCAATTTATTCATGTTGGCCGAATGTGTAGGATTTTTGGGATCTTGGATTTTTTGATTTTTAATTCATTTGATGAGTTAGAATCGATTAGGTTGACATTAATTTGAATCGAATTGGATTGGATTTTGAATCGGACAAAAATCCCCAAATTCTTACCTTGGCCGAATTGGATATGCCCTAATGTTGTCTTGGAATTTTTTGATTTTGATAATTGGATGTATTGGAAATCATTCGGGATATGTATTTAATGTCGATTGCGGATCAATTGGATTGAAACCGAATTCGACATGAAATCACTCCCTTGGCCGAGACCTTTAAGCATGTAGATGGGTTTGATTTTTCAATTTGTGTGTTGGACATATGATAATGAATCAAGCATGATTAATTGGACTAATATGGTGTTTTAGAAATGTTGATTTAGTTGATTATCATGTAATACACTTTGGTAATTAAATTGGGAAAATTGGATTTTTTTTGAATTGAATTTATATTGGGCCTAATTTTGGAAATTGGATTTAAATGTTGTATTTGGGCCTATTGGGCTTGATTTATCAAGTTTGGTTTAGGCCAAATGGATTGGATCCAATTGGGCCCAAAACCTTAACCATAAAGCCCAAATGCGACTTAATGAACCTTTAAAGTTCAATTGGGCCTAATGGGCCAAGATTGATTTATGGGCTTATGGGGTAAATCCCGGATTGGACTTTGGTTATCGGTTTGACCCGAGTTGACCAAAAGTCCACGCCTTAAGAAATCAATCAAAAGCCCATTGGACTTTAATTGAATTGACGTTGGACGTTAATCGGTCTTTGAGACGCGTTACGATTAGATTTGGAATTTAAATCGTAAAAGGTTTATTAAATAAAGTGTAATGTTTAATTTTGAATTGAATAGTGAATTAGTATTAAATACATGTTAAATTTGATTTAATGATATAGTTTAATTTAATTCATGAATTCGTACTTTAAGTACTTATTCGCAAAACGAGTTTGACTCGAACAAAATCAAATCGTTGTTTGAACATTGGATGATCACTTAATTATCAGATTAATTAATTTGATTAGATTGGTTGATAGCATGCTTATGTGTGTGCATACGTGGTTGTGTTGAATGAATAATGCATATCGGATGGATATTAGATGGGTGGGCAATTTTAGAAATTGTTGTAATAATTCGATTTATTAAATTGGACCTGCGTGTCCAGCCTTATCACATTCTTTCTCTTTGTATTCTCTTCTCACCTATTCCCCTCTATGTTTTATATGAGTTTCTTAGAAGTGTAGTGTAACGGGTAGAAGTGGTACAAGTGCTAGCTTGAGTGAGAAAGGGAGAGATTTGATCTAGGATCAATGTGTAAAGTATCCATCCGCATATCATTATTATTTTATTTCATACTCGCTTTATTATGTATTTAGAATGCATGTTTAAGGGTGTATGATTATGAGACCTTAACAAAGATAATTAATTGGTAGCCAATTTGCACGCGAAAATCCCTCAATTTATATTAAGCAAATATCCTTCCATTGAATGATTCTTGTTCAAGATCCGAAGTTGGCATTGGTTTGTTTGGCCAAAGTCAAGACCTTTGTCAATCAAGGATGTACTTGAATCATGAGAGTTTTGTTGCATATCGGTGTCTTGTCCAAATCGTGATTTTTATTGGCCAAAGTCAAGATCACTTTTTGTCCAATGACATTGATTACGAAACTTTCCTCGTCAATGGGTCCCGCTTAACTGGAATCATTAGGTTTGTTTTTGGCCAAAGCCAAGGCCTAGATGATTCGGAGGATAGGGTTAGGAAAATGTAATGGATACATTGACATTATACATATGTTTCGGACTTGGATGTCCACCTAACCGGATCTAGGAATTGGATGATATCCAATTGATCATAGAGATCTACCTAAGTTAAATAGCATACAGCTTTTATTGGCCAAAGTCAAGGTTGTGTGTTATTTAATAGGATCCTAGCCCACTAGGAAACGCGGTTTCCCGAGTACTCCACAGAGGGTTAGAGGCTCGACGAAAAATAGTGGGAGGCAAGTATTGAATTTGCAACATTCGTTCAATTACTCGCTAAACACGCTCATTTATATTTTTTCTCGTCACATTAATCAAAAGTATTAGTTGGACTAATATTTTATGTTGTTTTAAAAATATATATAGTTGGACTATATACAAACTCATTCAATATATAGTTGATTTTATAATTGGATTATAGTAATCAATATAATTGAATTAAAATGATAGTTGATTTTATAATTGGATTATAGTAATCAATATAAAATTATAGTTGATTAAATAATTGGGTTATTGTAATCATTATAATAAATAGTACCTTATTAATTGATTAAATAGTTGGACTATTGAAATCAAGAAAGAGTTTAAAAAGTTAAATATTTAAAATATATAATCCTTGGATTAAATGTTTTAAATGATTTAATTTTCAATTGGGAATTAATAATAGGTTAATTTATTTGATAAAATAACTTATTATTACTAAGCCCATAATTAAGCAAATAGTAGAGCATAAAGTCTTTGGAAGATTTATGTGATGATGACTTTAGTGCTTAATTAATATACTTACAATAAATCTATCTTTAGATTTAAAAGTATTAAAGTTGCAATTAATTGACTATTCTAGTGGAGAAAAATCAAAGTTTGCAATTGGGCATGTAGCACAAGGTGCACATCATTTCGATATTCTAAAACCCAAGGCTTGGCCAAAGGTTTGTGAAATATTGAAAAGATAATTGACATATCCCAAAGTGACTACCATTTGGATATGGAAGCCACGAAGGAATTAAAGATAGAGCGAGGCTCTAACTTTAAAAATATTTGTCAAAGTTATGTTTACTACTAGTATTGAAATTGGATTTTAAATACTTAGTGTGGTATATAATACATATATGTATTGACGTTCAGAATCCACTGTGAGCTGGATACTGGCTTCAAGCCGAGATTTCTCTGCGAATTGGAAACGGGACGAAAGTCGCTGTTTCGACCGTAAATACCTAAGTTTAGGTACTACCCTTTGGGTATGTACTTAAATTAGGAAATGTTATAATGTAACTAGTTTGACTAGAGACATTATCTCTATATCAGTGTTTAATCCGATGCGGATAAACCTTTATATTCTAGAACACTAAAGTGTTTCATTATATAAAGATGATACTGAGATAAATACATTGGATGTAAATAACAGAATTTTATATTTTGAATATAAAGAAAAAAATCTCAAACATATAAAATGACAAATAAATAGCTCAAATTGATTTGATCAATAGAGACTTATTTGTGGCATTGTTGTCTAGGACACAATTAAAGAAGACTCGTATATCCACACTTTTTAAGAGTGGGTACTAGGACTGATTGACTATTGAAATAAGGTCTGCGAATCTAGTTTATTAGGTAAGATACCTAAAATACTATTTACTTGGTAATAGTAAAAGGGCCACCGATCTGTTAGCCCTATTCATGGTGAATTAAGTGGGCCCATATCTAGCTAGGCTAGATGTGAACATGAATATTTCGTGACCTTAACGGATGTAGCATCACGTTGTGGTTATGTGTTCTTTTGAAGAACACAGATCGGAAACTTTTGAAGTTTCGACACGAAGAAAAAACAGATCGGCTATAGTGTTATTCCGCCACGGTAAGACCGAAATGGAAAATACTTAAGCAGTAAGTTTCATATATAAATGAAAGAGTACGGTGTTCTTTCATGTGAGGACTCCTCCCGAGACACGTCAGTTAGACGGCGTGTCTGAACTAAAACCGAATTTTGTTGGACATGATAAGGTTTATCACGAGTCGCTCTGAGCTACTATTACCTTCTACAGGATATGTATTAACAGTGCAAAACTTATTTAGAATAAGGTTCCATATAAATCTGTTTGACAGATATCATATAGGATATGAACAGGGAAGAAACGAGGTTTCTCATTCCTGATAATTTGGGTATGCCAGGCATAACGTTTGGATGATACCAAACTAAGGACCCAAATTGGATAAGTGCCAATATAGGTTATCCTAAGGGAAACCTTAAGTATAGTACTTATAAATCCCACATGAGAACAATGTGATTGTTGCTCACCATGCGGTTTTCCTGAGAGGAATACCGATATACAGTGGTCAGTGGGAGGATAATGATACTCGATGAAATCGGAGTAATACTGTTCAAGGCACGAAGTCCTTAATGGAACATAAATAGTTCATCTATGATGAAACTATACCATTAATCTTCAAATACACAAGAACTTCGTAAATCGGATAGAGTCAGAAAACAACCTAGGGTATGGGTTTCTGATCTCACCCCATAATGATGTCAATCTTATGGAGGTGTACCATCCGACTACGTTTAGAAGAAGTGATACGAGGTATCGACTCTCTGTTATGGCAAAGTGCCATGAATCCGAAATGGATTCCATGTATAACAACTATTTTGGATACTAGTTGTTGTACCATAAGGCATGTGCCTATGGTACATTAAACGTCTTCAAAGAAGACATACATGGATGGCAACATACCAACGTACAAAGCTAGGCTTTTGACGGAAAGGTATCGTTATCAACATTGTGTTAATAACGGTTCAACCTTTTACCTGTTGCCATGGTAAATCCATTTTGAAAATGCTTGAAAATAACTGTATATTTCATTTATGAAATGTGTCAGTTATAAATCAAAATCGCTTTCCTGAAAAGGAACCTTTTGGAGGATGTTTACAACATCCTGACGATTTTGTATAACCGACAAACAAGGTTTGCGGGTTATTCGATCCATGTTTGGATCAATGCAAGCATAAGGTTCTTGGAACTGACGTTTTGAAATAATCATAATGGTTTATGATTTGACTCAAAACGAAATAATTCTTGTGTATATAAGGAGGTTAGTGGGAGAGCGCACTAACAGTGAAATTCCCATATTCCCATATAGCTATTGGTGAAAGCTTGGCTTTCATAAATATTCTTTCATAGAAATTCTCCGTAGAATTCTGGGGAGTAACAATCTTTATTCAAGGAATAAAGATCTACTGGGATAGATTTGGAGTTGTTAACACTCTCTGGTAAATTATACATTTAAAATATACTTGTATTGGTGTCTCATACGCTTCGAGCATATGGAGTCACAATCGGGTCAATCCAAGTGATAGTCACTGGATTGAAGTTAAGAACATCTGTTAGTATCTCTGAGAACTAAAGATGCTATCTTTTACTATGGAGAAGGAGAACTTGAAGTGACTGGGATCACTGCAGCAAGTTTCCAAACGATTAAATACTACGGTACTATAAAGTTTGAATAACAGGACATTGAGCTGGAAATCTTCCAAGCAAGATAACTGTTGCCGAATAAACAACAAATACGGATTATTTCTGCAGCTGAGGCAGCAATAGAAGCCATTTGGATCAAAAATAAATCTAATTAGATTAGATATAGTTCTGTTAGCAGCTGAGCTAGGCGTCAGCACAGGCTAAGGAATTAAAGGTCTCATCGATGATCCAGATATATACTTCTATATCATATGATTCGTTCGGATCATACATCGTGGCGATGTGATGATCGTATAAATCGCGTCAAACGATAATCGAACAAATCCGCTGACGAAAACCTTTCCTCAGCAATTTGAGCAAACCATACATAGTTCGGGTGTTAGACACTCGAGTGACTGGCTATATCATCTGGTCGCTCGAACCCTTGAGTGAGGAGACCTAGTTATGGGCAACCCTTCACCAGCGGGAGCCTTTATCTATACTCCTATAAACCCGCATGTGAATCATAGTTGTATGACCCATAGAAGCCACATTTTTATGCTTGTGTTTGGGACCATCATCATTTGGATCCAGTTGGACTTCTCATCATAAGATACGAACTTGTTGGGCCATTTAAACTGGGACGAGTTTATGTCTTATGACGATTGGGCCAAAAGCATCCAAAACGCCGATGGGCCACTTTGTGTTTGGGCCCCCTATCATTTGAAGTTGTTTAGTCACCTTATTGCAAAAGTGTAAACATGTTGGGCCTTTTCAACTGGGACAAGTTTGTACCTTGCGATAATTTGATTGAATACTTTAAAATGATAATGGGCCAACTTGTATGAAAACCTTGATGGACTTAGAAAATCCAATCATAATCTAAATATGGTAGAAGCATGAGTCCGATATCCACAATGGCTTTCATCTAGGAATTATACGCTTTGTTATGGCATATTTATTTACTTTGGATACCTCCAAGTTCATCCCCATGACCGCGGCTGCTGAAAGCCCAATTCGTCATTTCTAGATAATGGCATGATCCCATAATAGGCTTAGACCATGTTGTAAATGGGCGGTCTTTGTCTTTTACCGATGGAAAGGGACAGAAGCAGCCAAGGTTCACCCCGTAGTATAGGAGAGAGCGATTTATGTACCTTACATCGGTGCATAGGATAAGCCACACCTAGGACAGAAATGGACCTACCACGAGTGTGGAAGAAATAAGTGTTGGATAATATGACCCATAGCGTCACTATTTGCACAGATCATTGTGTTGTTGTAGCAAATTAACTATGTAATAAGGAAATTGCACTCTCGTCATTTGTGATTAGATCACCATAGATATATAAATGAAGAGAGGTCCATATGATTAGTTCCTGGATTGAGATGATATGAGACAGTATCAGTCCACGAAGGATTAATCATTAAATATCCCTAGCCGTAGTATTATCGAGACTGGACATCGATAATGCGGAATAGGCTAGTATTGCACTTGTGCGCGTTGTGATGGCACAACGGCATAGTTCTCTATATATAAGTGTTGGAGACTTATGCAAGTGCGATAGGAGGTCGTGTTTCACCGATGGTACGGGAAACAACTTCGCTCTGGATAGACCCTTCGGAATCCCATTGGTATTATGACTAGGTGTCTATGGGAGGCCGAAATCAAGGTAGGTGTGTATAGTCTTAACCTGAGACTTGCATCGCTAATACTTACGAATCGGTAAACTTTGGTTTTGGTGGTTGGGGGATCTTAACTGGTTCTGTGTTCACCTCTTCTGGGTTTATCAGGAATCGTAGTGTATTGGATGTGATGTCGAGACGGAAGTATCACTCCAGTCATAGTGGAGATGATGTCACGCAGGATACGGTATTAGTGCTCTTAAGTGATGCGCATCCAATCGTGATATTATGACCAGGTCATTAATATCCGATTATAGAGACTAGTTACCAGACATCCGATATGTGTTTCAGACGGGGCAGACACTTATCCAGCCCCAGCCCTAGCACGTGATTATCCGATACTGGGCCGATACGCACAATACATTAGTATACTACGCTTGATATAGATCTTAATATTCTTATAAGGATATGTCCGGAGAATTGGGTAGACTTGGTGCTTTGCTAGGAGTCGACCTTGTCTCGTAAATCGGTAGAACGTAGTACTTGGTACGTACGTGATTCGGATACTCCGACGACCGTATTTACTGTCAACTTATCCGGGGATCTCATGGGTCGCTTCCCGATAATCCACCGATGACGCACAACTCGCACTCTTGAATAATCTGGGATTATACAGAAGAGAGAGAAAATTAATCTAGGATTAATTACGGAGATATTTTATCTAGGATAAAATATCGTCTAGAGAGAAATAACGATTAATTTGGAATTAATCGGTAAATTAATATATTCGATATATTAAACGAAATTAGATTTCGACGCGGAATTAAAATTAGATTTTAATTCGGGCGAACGAATTAATTTAGAATTAATTCGTTAGCGACATGAATAGTGAATTCGCTAGGCGTAATCATTTAATTATGACGCGACGGAAAACTCGCTAATTGGGAATTAGCGAACCCGAGCCCGAGTGTGATTGCGAGCGTATTCGTATTTCGAATTCGAGTGCGGCGACACAAGTGACATCAAGCGTCAAATCAATCGTCACATCAAGCGTCAAATCAAAAGTCACTTTGAGTGATTGATTGATTTGATTAATGGATTGAGTGAAAGACACTCAACATATCACTTTATTAAAGTAGATATGACTTGATGGACTTTTGATTTTGGAGTGTGGAACACTCAAGCTTATTACATTCAATTTATTTGACTTTTTAAAAGTTAAATTAATTGGTAAATCATTTATTATTTTGGAAAATATATAAACAAATGATTTACAACTTTTGTAATAACTTAACACAATTTCATCTCTCTCAAAATTCTCTCTTCTCTCACGCAAAACAGAAGCTTTGCTCACTGGTTTTGAACCAGTTCAGGCGTGAATATTTGGGAAGCAAGAGTGGGTTTTCATGGTGAAAATTCAAGTGCTAGCACACTTACGAGTCTTGCGAAGGTGGTAGGGAGGTTCGACCATGAGCCGGGATCCATCCGACGATGCATGGAGCTCCATTTCGCAGCTCAAACACTGAAGACAGTGGGCAGTGGACTACATGCAGTGGTGCCGAAGGCAGTGCGTTTTTTGGGCTTGATTCGTCTTCAATTCGACATAACCGATCAATGTGAGTATTCCGCTACCTCCGTTGATGTATTCACGCATGTTTTCATGTCTTGTTTGATCTTGGGACCTTAGAAAAACTCAACAATAAGGTCGGAATGACATACTGTTTTGATAACCACATACATCTTATACATCTAATGCTTCACATGCATACACGCATCATGCTAACTCATAGTTTCAACAGCCATCATAGATATCTGTTGGGTTAGAGAAGAAGTAAGACTTGTAAAAAAACAGTTAGCAAACATGAGTGAGTAAGATAATGAGGTTTCCCGCTTGGACCAATTAGAGTCCAACATCCCTAAGATTACTGAGCAGTTACAAGCTTTAGCCAGCGCCATGGCCAGTCTGGCAGTGCCCCGCATAGGGGGAATATAAAACAACGAGAATGTCAAGAGTGAGGAACCTCCGAATAGGGTGAGTGATGAGATCCATGCTTTTGATGATGACATGGAAGAGTATGTTATAGGAAGGGTAGTCCGGTCTCAGGCAGAACTGTAGAAACTCAGGGATCAGGTTGAGTCAGTTACCCACAAGTTGAAGGGTAAACATGAAGATTTTCTAGACTACGATGCGATGACTTTCGAAGAGTAGCTGCCTCCGCAGTTCAAGATGCCTGACATAGCCAACTTCAATGGGAATGAGGATCCTAGGGTCCATCTCCGACAATATGTTTCCGTGATGAGTTCAGTGGGTCTGTCGAATCGTCAGGTTCATAAGATGTTCGAGATGTCACTGGAGGGGGCGCCCGTGGTATGGTATCATGGCCTGGAGAGAAAGGTCAATGATGACTGGAGGGCATTAGAAGAGGCCTTTTTGAATCAGTATGTCACAGATTTGGAGATTGACTTGTCACTCCGTGACTTGGAGAACACCAAACAGAAGCCAAATGAGAGCTTCAAGGATTATGTAGATCGCTGGAGAAGCCAGCTCTTGAAAATGCAGACTCAACCCTCGAAGAATGACCAGATCAAGATGATCATTAAGGGTACCAAGCCCTCTATTTATAACAAGCTGAGGAGGATGACCTCAATGATTAGCAACTTTCGACAACTTAGAGAAACTGTCATGGATATCGAGGAAGAGGAAGCCGAGAATCGAAAGTTTTACAGCCAGAATAGAAGGACTATTGGGGGGCCTTCAAGGACCATGCCCGCTATTGTTGAGGTCACTACCATAAAAAATAGGCGATTCTCCAATCTTGTTAGACCTTTGTCAAAGGTGTTTGAAAAGTTGAAGATGCAAGAACTCCTAGAACCCTCAGAGCCTAAACCACTTCCATACTCTGTGACACCCAACCTCGACCTAAGCCTATATTGTCACTTCCATTAGAGAAAAGGCCACGAAACTGACAAATGCACCCGCCTTAGCCATGAGATCCAAAACCTAATTTATGCTTATAAAATACCTAACCCAGAAAAAGAACAACCCAATACACACAGAAACCCTCTACCCAACTACCACTCTGTTCCACCACCCACCTACATGATTAGCTCGGGCCTACCTGAAAGCCTTGTCCTCCAAACCATCGACCTTCAAGCCTTTTACATGGATATATGGGGTAGCAGTAGTGAAGATGAAACGGGGCAAGGAATAGATTTCTGAGAAAACTTCTCTATCTGTGACAAATAGAAGAATGAATAGAATAAGAACTACTGTAGTCGGATAATCTAACGCTCAAATGAACCAAGAAGACTGGAGAAGACAAGGTTGTAGATGACGAAGACGTTTATTTTTGTAATCTTGCATTTATTAGTCATAAAGGCATTATTTTGCTTACTTGTTCGAATCTTTTCGGTTTGCGTCATAACATGCGTGAAATAAGCATATTTGATATTAATTCAACAAAGACATTTAATCTTGGCACATGTGAAAACCCCAAGAGAGTTTTAATTGCAAGTAAGAAGCGGAATAGAATTAACAGAAGAAAATTGTAAGCAGGCCTGGGGTAACTAAGGGCATTAATAGGCGAAGGATGCCAAAGAAGCACTAGGAAGGCCTAACCCATCGGAATAGGGAATGCATCCACGCATACATACATACACATCATATACATGTAATTTTTGTTTTGTGTTCACAGATCTTGAAGAAAAAAAAAGTGGCAAAGACGTGCGAACTCAGGAACGGTTCAAAAACGAACCATCTCAACTCAGGAACGGTTCAAAAATGAACCATCTCTCATCAGTAACGGTTCGGAAATGGACCACCATCTCAACAAGTAACGGTTCGGAAATGAACCATCTCTCATCAGTAACTGTTCAGAAATGAACCACCTTACATCAGTAACGGTTTGGAAATGAACCATCTCTCAACAAGTAACGGTTCAAAAATGAATCATCTCTCATCGGGAACGGTTCAAAAATGAATCATCTCTCATCGGTAACGGTTCGGAAATGGACCACCATCTCACATCAGTAATGGTTCAGAAATGAACCACCATCTCAACAAGTAACGGTTCAGAAATGAAACATCTCTCATCAGTAACGGTTCGAAAATGAACCATCTCTCATTAGTAACGGTTCGGAAATGAACCACCTCACATCAGTAACGGTTCAGAAATGAACCATCTCTCATCAGTAACGGTTCGGAAATGAACCACCTTACATCAGTAACGGTTTTGAAATGGACCACTATCTGACATCAGTAACGGTTCGGAAATGGACCACCATCTCACAACAGTAACGGTTCGAAAATGAACCATCCTCTCACATCAGTAACGGTTCAGAAATGACCCATCATCTTACATCAACTCAGTTTGAAGCATCTCGCAAAGCAGCAGGTAAGTACGACAGCCGACGAACCAGGTAAGTAAAAATGCATGCATAACTTTGATAGGGTTGTCACTGTCACACACTGCACAAGCCTTATCAAAGTGGGGGTGACTGTAGACACTGCATTTTTGCATAAAGCCCAATGATGAGCCTCGTATGGAGGCACTACCCGATAAGTTGCGGAAGTCGCGGGAAACGGACGTCGGAAGGGAAAATTTAAAAATTAATACCTTATCAAAATTAACTCATTTGTTTGGCCTCGGGTTCGCTTAGTTGATCTCTGTTTTGAATATTAGCCCACATACCTATACGCACCCATCCAAAACCCATGCAACCCTTTTAGGCCCACACAAAGCCTATTCCGCCCAAGCCCAATCAATTAGAACCATTTAAGCACATGCAACACATGCCAAATCCAATCAAATCCCCTTCCAAATTTAAAAATATATTGAATCCAATCTCCACCAAAATTACACAATTTCTTTCCCTAAATAAATTTAATAAAACACATCCCTTTTTTGCATGATTTGTTTCCTTACATGAAAACCCTATCATGCAACTATAAAAAGATCGCAAAACCAAACCCTAAACTTCTTTCCTTTCCCCCTCCTCTTTTCCTAAGACTCACACAACACTATCAAAAAAAAGAAAAACCTGCTCCAGGTTCTCTCTCTCGGCTATCTTTTCCACGCATTCACAAAGATAACAAACAAAATAAACCCTAAACTCTCACGCCCTCTCTCTCTACGCTCTCTTCATTTTATTTTTCACACTTACACAACAATACAAGAAACCCTAAAGCTCTTACACAACTCTCGGCCTCTCTCAATCCACTCTCTCCTCCCCAAGATTCACACGGTAAAGACCAAAACAAACAATAAACACAAACCCTAAGCTATAATCCTCTCAGCTCCTCACTTTCATTACTCTCCTCTCTCACTATAATCATCACGACAAACGCTCAAACACGGCCCTGACTTTCAAAAAACTGTGAGTACAAACCCTAGTTCTTTCTACCTTCACGTCCCTCAACCATTCACATAAACCGACTCTCACAACAATCATTCTCTCTCTTCAGAGACCACCCACTCACGTATACAGACACAACAACTTGCCACCTTATACACGCACCAGTCATACAAAGCAACCACTGATTCAACAGACACACAATGCCACCTCACAAAAACCAAGCTCAGCGACACAAACAAAGCTATAAATTACCCTCATAACCGACAGCAACAAAGGCCCGTCACTCTGGGCAATAACCTATTAAACAACAACAAAATCAAAGCCCCCACTGATTGAATAAACCATAAAATTCATCCATAAATCCCATGAAAACCAAACCAGTGGAGACCGAGAATAAAACATCAAAAGCAACTCCTCTAGCACCGAAACAAATCAATCGGCCAAGCAAAGAAACAACAAACCGAAACTGCCCCTAAAATTACCAAAAAATCGCAGTAAAAACAACCCAAAACAGTCCCCCCAAAATAGTGAACAAATCACCCAAAAACATTCCTCGAATAGCCCCCTGAAAATAAACCCAAACTGCAGTCCAAACAGCGAAGAATATAGAGTAATCAGTGGCTCAAAACAGCGAAACCGCGAATAAAATATTGAACCAGGAAACTAGAAAAGTGACGGAGCATTAACCATTCCTTTCATAATTTACAGGTGCATAAATTATGTGTAGACACTACATTTTTGCATAAGCCTGATGATGAGCCTCGTATGGAAGCAATACCTAAAAAGTTTTAGAAGTTGAGGGAAGCAAATGCCGGAAGGAAAGAAAACCTTCAAAATTAACCCCTCATCAGATTCGGACTCACTAGCCCGCCTCAGATTTCTTCAGCCGCTGTTTCAAACCTTAGCCTCGGACACGGCCCATTACCCTGCAGCCCATCCATTCACATGCCCACACAAAGCCCATGCACGCCCAAGCCTTCCCAAATAAAAAAATCCCATGCAAAACACATGTACAAAATCCCCTAAAATCATTTTCCAATTTAAAGAGATATGAAATCCCATCCTCACCAAATTTAGAGATTTTGTTCCCTAAATAAATTAAGAAAATATCTCCCATATTTATTTGATTTGTTTCCTTAATTGAAGATCCCTTGAAAACATTATAAAAATGAGGCTTCACCAAACCTTAAGGGGGGACACACACGGCACACACACACCTTGGAGAGACACATGACATTTAAAGAAAACAAACCTTGGAACCTCTTCTTCTTATTCTTTGAAACAACCGAGCAAAACCCAAAAAAGAGACAAAAAAAACCTGAATGTCGTGGAACAAAGCAACCAAGAAACTCTAAACTGCTAAAACAACTAGAAACCAACAAGAACCCACCAACAAACACCAAACAATTAGAAACCAAGCCAAAAATCCTAGCCCTCCACCAACCTGCCAACAAAACACAAAACAACAAAATACAAACCAACAAAAACCTGCCAACGAAACACAAAACAACAAAATACAAACCAACAAAAGCCAAAGCCACAATACCGAAACCAAAAACTCTGAAACCGTGAACAACAAACACAAAAAACAACCCTTCACCCATAACCGAACACAGCCACAACAAGACAACAAAAAACCCTGAAAACTGTGACCAAAACAAACACTAAAACAGCAGCCTTCATCACCTTGAAAATAGCCCCCAAACCACCGAAACTCGGTCCCAAAACCAGTCCAAAAACAAACAAAAATAGTAGCCCAAAAATAGCAAAAATAGCAGCCCAAAAATAGCAAAAACAGTGAGCAGAAACAGCAAAACAGTGAGCAAAAACAACAAACCAGCAAACTAGAAAAACAACAAGCTTTAATCCTTCCGGCGACGGCCTAACGCACTTCCAAGAAAGTAACTCAAAGTTAAGACCTGAGGGCACCCTATTTATTTTTATAGTTCCGGACACGGCGTGCCTGGCTAGAAGTGAAATACGTTCAACCTGGCATGCAAAGTCCTACATTAAAGACGGCCAAATTACTGGTCACATTATTTTTTCTTCGACATTTTACTTATATAGTGTTATTTATTTATTTTTTATTTATACACTTCCATCGTTATTTTATTATTCCATATTTATTTAGGTTTTTGTCTATTTACTTTTCTTGTTATTTTATTATTCCATATTTATTTTTGTTATTTAGCTTTTGTCTATTTACTTCTATTTGTGATTTTATTATTTTGCCCTTTTTTATGTCCGTTTACATTGCATGAATAATTGTGTGTGTTATCCCTTGCGGTATATCGGATGGAAACCCAGACATAAATTCCGTAGCCGAATCTGAATTGACGGTAGTGTGGTCTGTACTTGGGATACAACTCCACGTACCGCTCGGGAAATATTCATACAACCATGATTAACCCTATTTTCTTTACTATTTATTTATTGATGCTTTATTTTCTTTTGATTATTATAATTTTCGTTATCGCACTTCTTCATTTAATATGCTTTTATTATTTCTATTAATGTTTATGGGTGTGCAAATGTGTGTTTATTTGAATTATTTTACATGAATTGTATTAAGACTTGGCAATACCATTGTGTGAACTCGTCCATTATACTGGCAGAAGTAAGGGACCATTCCGAACCCAACAGTTTGAGGACTTCCCTTGCGAGGGGTGAGTGCGGCCTTAAACTTTTTCCCAGTTCACTCTGGGTGGCGACTTCTTTATTCTTCGGTTTAGTCCATCACGGGATACTCCATACTCTCTACGGGCTACGAGCCCAACAGTGTCGTGGTCGCCGAGCATCATAGGCATAGCGGTAAATCCCATTTCACTCCTATAGACGGTGACTCCACTGGGGATAGAGAATCGGCCCCGAAACAATACCTTGTAGTGTCTGTGGCTTTGGCTTTGGTTACCCAAGTCTCATATATCTTCCATACCATTTTTACCTCGATGGATTCATGTATCGTGAAGTAGCTTTCACTCAAGGCAGTGGATCGTTATGTGATGACCATCACTCGTTGGCACGTACCCTAAGGTATAAAAAAGGCGCGCTCACTTGGTCGCTCGAACCCTTGAATAGGGAGACCTAATTGTGAGCAATCCTTCGCTGGCGGGAGCCTTTATCCATGCCCTTATAAGCCCACATATGAACCATAGTTATATGTCCTATAGAAGCTACCCTTATGCATGTGTTTGGGACCATTATCATTTTGATCCATTTGGGCCTCTCGTCATAGGATACGAACTTGTTGGGCCACTTAAACTGGGATGAGTTTGTATCTTATGATAATTGGGCCAAAAGTTTTCAAAATGACGATGGGCCACATTGTCTTTGGGCCCCTTTATCATTTGAAGTTGTTTAGCCACCTTATCGTAAAAGTGTAAATATGTTGGGCCTTTTCAACTGGGACAAGTTTGCACATCGCGATAATCTGATTGAACGCTTTAAAATGATAATGGGCCAACTTGTATGAAAACTTTGATGGGCTTACAAGGTCCAAAACCCAGGGGTCGAAGCACCTTGCCCTCAAATCAACTCAGTTCGGGAATAAATACTAGAGATTGAAGCATCTCGCAGAGATGAAGCCCAAGGGTCGAAGCACCTCACCATCACATCAACTCAGTTCGGGAATAAATCCTAGAGATCGAAGCATCTCGCAGGGATGAAGCCCATGGGTCGAAGCACTTCACCATCAAATCAGCTCAGTTCGGGAATAAAACCTAGAGATCGAATCATCTCGCAGGGATGAAGCCCAGGGGTCGAAGCATCTCGCCATTGAAGGGGTTTTAGGGCGAAAATCCGGTAACGCAGAGGAACAGTGGAAAACAAAAATTTTCCGATTTCAAAACTTTTTCTCAGATCAATTAAATAAACTTATTTTTTTAACTACCCAATTATCAAATTATGAAATATTACACAAGAAATCAAATTTTTATGTAATTACCAAATTGCTCCAAAACTTTGCATTTTGTTCATTTTTATCCTAAATTGTTCAAAACAATTTTGGATGATTATAAATCATTTCTAATATGAATTTAACATGTCCTATATATCAAAATTCAAATTGCAGCATGAAACCCCAAAATTGAGTCCCAAGGCCGAGAGCCTCATTGGTGGGTATAATTGTGATTTTGTAATTTTTGTATTCAAAACACATGAAAATGAAATCCAATCAACCCAATATTTTACATGCATCATATACACATCCAAATACACTCCATAAATGAAAATCCCCAAATTTGGAAGTGGTCTTAAACCCTAATTATTCAATTTCATCAAATTGGAGAAATTAGACCAAATTAACAAAAACCAACACTTCAATCATGTTTCTTCTGTCGGGTTTCTAAGGTCATCCCAAGATCATATAAAGCATGAAACATATGAATACAAGACGTAAGAATGGTGGAAACATACTTACAAAGAACGGTTATAGGATGCATTGATCACAAAAATTTTCTTGAGAAGTTCCTTCAAGCTCCGCTTTGAATGTTGAATCGAAGCTCCAAGCTTTGAGATTTGAGATTCCAAACTCTTGGAAATGGTTCCCTATCACCTTATATGATTCCACAAGTGCTAGCTTGAAAAAAAAAGAAGCAAAAAAATTTTCTTTTCCTTGGTGAAGCTCACGACAATGGTGGCTTTTGGGAGAGAGAGAGAGTTTTTTATTTTGTTAAAAGTGATGACTTCTGTATATGATTTCCAAAAACAAAATAAGATATACCAAAACCAAGTTTAGGCAAAAGTCTATCATCATTTAAAAGGTTGAGTGTTTGGAAAGTTATCAACAAATCATTACTTACTTCCATCATCAAAAAGTGAATGAATGACAAGTGAAATGACTTGTGATGTGACTTGTGGGCCCCACTTGAATTCAAAATCCGAGTGGACCAGCAAACACTTCCGGGCTGAGGTTCGTTAATTCTGAATTAACAAATTTTCCGTTGCGACATAATTAAATCAAATTTAATTAAATAATTATGCCTAGTAAAATTATTATTCACGTCGCTCGCGAATTAATTCTAAATTAATTCGTTCGCCTGAATTAAAATCCAATTTTAATTCCGTTATGAAATCTAATTTCATTTAATATATCAAATATATTATTTTATCAATTAATTCCAAATTAATTGTTCTTTCTCTTCTAATAGTATTTTATCCCAGAAAAAATATCTCCGCAATTAATCTTAGATTAATTATGTTCGAATCATACGTCATAGGTGAATCTTCGGGAAGCAACCAATGAGATCCCTGGATATGTTGGCAGTAAATTTGGTCGTTGGACTATCCGAACACGTGCGTACCTCGTACCACGTTTTTACCGATTTACGAGACATGGTTGACTTCTAGCAAAGCACTGTGCCTACCCAATTCTCCAGAAATATTCTTAAAGGAATATATAATCTTTGTCAGGCATAATATACGTAGTATTGCGTAGTGCGATCTTGTATCGGATGTGACATGCAAGGCATGAGGCTGGAAAAGTGTCTGCCCCGTACAAAGCATATATCGGATCACAATCAACTAGTTTCTTTAATCGGATAATCATGACCTTGTCATATTATCCGGATGGTTGCAACCCATTAGTGTACCAGTTCTGTATCCTTGCATGATCATCATCTCCATATGACTGAAGTGATACTTCCGTCTTGACATTACACCCAATACACTACGATTCTCAACAAACCCAAAAGAGGCGTACACAGAACCAGTTAAAGTCCTGGACGACCAAAACCAAAGCGTATTGATTTTCGCAAGTACTAGAGATGCAAGTCTCAGGTTAAGACCAAATACACCTACCCTGATTTGGATTCCCATAGACACATAGTCATACTACCAATTGGATTCCGATGGGTCTATCCAAAGCGAAGCTGTTTCCGTACCATCAGTAAACACAACCTCCTATCACACTTGCATAAGTATCCAATACTTAAATACATGAGAACTATGTTATTACGCTTCCATAACACGCACAAGTGCAATACTAGTCTATTCCGCATTATCGATGTCCAGTCTCGATAATACTACGACTAGGGATATTTAATGATTAACCCTTTTATGGATTGATATTGTCTCATAACTAATAATCTGGAACTAATCATAATGACTTTTATCATTTATATATTTAAGTAATCAAATTATAAAATGATAAAATGCAATTTCCCTTGTCACATAGTTAATTTGTACAAAAACCACAATGTCTTTTACAAATAGTGACGCTATGGGTCATAAGTGTCCAACAATCTCCCACTTGGCCTATAGCCAGTCACTCAAGCATCACACACCTGAACTATGTACATGTCGCTCAAACTTTTGCTGAGGAATAGCTTTCGCCAGCGGATCTGCAATGTTGTCCTCTGATGCGACCTTCTCGATCTTCACATCGACACGATGTATGATCTCACGAATCAGATAGAAACGTCGAAGAACATACTTGGATCGTTGATGAGACCTTGGTTCCTTGTCACAATACAATGGAATGGGCTCAGTTGCTAACGGAACTAACCCTAATCTAATTAGGAATTTACGGATCCAAACTGCCTCTTTTGCTGCTTCAATTGCAGCAATGTACTCCGCTTCTGTTCTTGAATCGGCAACAACCTCTTGCTTGGAATATTTCCAGCTTACTACTCCGTTATTCAAACAAAATATATACCCGGATTGCGACTTACAGTTGTCTTTATCGGTTTGGAACTTGCATCGGTAAACCCAATTACCTCAAGTTCTCTATCTCCATAGATTAAAAAAGCATCCTTAGTTTGTCTAAGATACGTAAGGATATTCTTAACCACCATCCAGTGACCATCACCTGGATCGGCCTGATAGCGACTACACATGCTCAAAGCATACGAGACATAAGGTCGCGTACATATCATGTCATACATGATCGATCCGACTGCCGAGGCGAACGGTATCCGACTCATGTTGTCTCTCTCATCTTGAGCTTTAGGAAACATGTCCTTAGATAGAGTGACGTCATGTGACACTGGCAACAGTCCCCTCTTGGACTGATCCATGTTGAATCTCTTCAACATTTTGTCAATGTACATGCTCTGGGAGAGTCCAAGCAGCTTTCTAGATCTATCCTGGTAGATCTTTATTCCCAGAATAAAGGCTGCTTCTCCCAGATCCTTCATGGAGAATTTTAATGAAAGCCAAGCTTTCACCGATGTTAACATGGGAATGTCATTGCCAATAAGCAATACATCATCAACATAAAGGACAATGAATGTCATTGCGCTCCCACTAACCTTCTTATATACATAAGGATCATCCTCGTTTTGAACAAAATCATATTCTCTTATGATCTCATCAAAACGTTGGTTCCAAGAACGCGATGTTTGCTTCAATCCATAAATGGATCGATTTAACATACAGACCTTGTTTGCATGTCTAGGTACGACAAAACCATCATGTTGTTGCATATAAACATCCTCCAAAAGGTTTCCGTTAAGGAAATCAGTTTTGACGTCCATCTGCCATATCTCGTAATCGAAATATACAGCAATAGCAAGCATAATCCGAATGGATTTAATCATGGCAACGGGTGAAAAAATTTCATCATAATCGACACCATGTCGTTGACGATACCCTTTCACTACAAGCCTAGCTTTGTACGTTTGTATGTTGCCATCCATGTTGGTCTTCCTCTTGAAGACCCATTTGCAACCAATAGGCTTTACGCCTTCTGGTGCATCAACCAGTGTCCAAACTTGGTTAGTGTACATGGAATCCATTTCGGAATTCATGGCTTCTTGCCATAAAGCGGAGTCGATACCTTGTATCGCTTCCTTATACGTAGCCGGTTCGTCTTCCTCAATAAGATTAATATCCATATGAGGTGAGATCAGAAACCCATACCTCTCAGGTTATTTTTTGACTCTCTCCGACCTATGCGGTTCTTGTTGTTGGACAGTTATGACCCCATAGCATCACTATTTGTACAGATCATGGTGTTGTTGTATAAATTAACTATATGACAAAGGAAATTGCTCTTTTATCATTTGTAATTAGATTACCAAGATGTATAAATGATGAAAGGTCCATATTATTAGTTCCGGATTGATAAGATATGAGACAGTATCAATCCATGAAGGTTTAATCATTAAATATCCATAGTCGTAGTATTATCGAGACTAGACATCGATAATGCGGAATAGACTAGTATTGCACTTGTGCGTGTTATGGGAGCATAACAACATAGTTCTCATATATTTGGGTATAGGATACTCATGCAAGTGTAATAGAAGGTTGTGTTTATCGATGGTACGGAAACAGCTTCGCTCTGGATAGACCCCTCTGAATTCCATTGGTAGTATGATTATGTGTCTTTGGAAGTCCGAATCAGGGTAGGTGTATTTGGTCTTAACCTGAGACTTGCACCGCTAATACTTGCGATAATCAATATATTTTGGTTTTGGTCGTCCAGGTTTAACCGGTTTTGTGTACGCCTCTTCTAGGTATATTGAGAATCGTAGTGTATTGGGTGTGATGTCGAGATGGAAGTATCACTCCAGTCATAGTGGAGATGATGATCACGTAGGATACGGAACTAGTTCTCTTATGTGCTGCAGTCATCGGGAAAAAATGACTAGGTCATGTTTATCCGATATATAGACTAGTTACCAGAGATCCGATATGTGCTTCATACGGGGCAGACACAATTCCAGCCCCAAGCCTTGTACGTGACATCCGATGCTGGATCGAAATACGCAATATTACGTATGCTACGCCTGATATAGATCACATATTCCTATAAGGATATTTCTGGAGAATTGGGTAGGCATGGCGCTTTGCTAGAAGCCAACCTTGTCTTGTAAATCGGTACAGACGTAGTACTAGGTGCGTACGTGTTCGGATAGTCCGACGAATGAATTTACTGCCAACATATCCGGGTATCTCATGGGTCGCTTCCCGAAGATTCACCGATGACCTATGACTCGCACTTTATTAATCTGGGATTAATTAATGAGAGAGATAAAATTAATCTGGGATTAATTACGGAGATATTTTATCTGGGATAAAATATTATTTAAAGAGAGAGAACGATTAATTTGGAATTAATCGATAAAATAATATATTCGATATATTATACGAAATTGGATTTCGACGCGGAATTGAAATTAGTTTTTAATTCGGGTGAATGAGTTAATTTAGAATTAATTCATTAGCGACGTGAATAGTAATTTTGCTAGGCAAAGTTATTTAATTAAATTAGATTTAATTTCGTCACAACAGAAAATTCGTTAATTTGGAATTAGCGAACCCGAGCCCAAGAGTGTTTGCGGGCGCACTCGCATTGTGAATTTAAGTGCGGCCCGTAAGTCACATCAAGTGTCAAATCACTAGTCAATCAAATTGATGTGATGTCTAGTCATATTGAGTGATGTGACAACTTGTCACTTGTGATTGATGGTGGTAGTTGGAAAGCATTAATTGCTTTTTGGGTCCAAAATTTTATTTGACTTTTGGAAAGCCATTTTACAAATTTTTTGGATTAGATTTTTGGTATTAGGTTTTTAGAAAACCAAACCAAGACATCACTCTCTCTCTCTCATAGTTTCGGCCAAGGCGCCAAAACTTCTTCCTCTCTCAATTTCTTCACAAAACCGTGATCAAGAAGAGTAAAAATGGAAAATTTGTGGCAAGTTTTCCAATGCTAGCACATAAAAGGTCATCCTAAGGTGATAGGGAACTAATTTCATGAGCATGGAATCATCAAATAAAGCTTGGAGCTTGGAGATCCATCCATGGAGCTTGACCGAAAATGGAGCACACCAATGGGAGAAAGCCGAGAGCTTCAAGGGAGCAAAAGGCTTGTGTTCATCGCATCGCAAAATCGCTCAATGTAAGTATGATTCCACCATTCTTCATTGTTGTATTCACATGTGTTTCATTGCTTGATTTGATCTTTGGGACCTAATAGAAACCCAACAATGGTATCTTGAGCCAATATTGAGCATGAAACTTTTTAGGGTTAAAATTGGGTAAATTGATTTTGAGCATGATTTGATTAAATTAATTGATTGAGTACGCTTGAATGATGTTTAATTGAAGTTGTATTGGATCAATTTCATGAAAATTGGATTGGATCATTTTTCCTCAAAATTCTAGGCTTGGCCGAATAGAATTATTGCCCTAAGTCTTGGTATTTTTTGTGTTTTTGATCATTGGATGAGTTTGAAAACATTGGGTAATATTGATTGTGGATTTAATTGGATTGAAATCGAATCGATTTAAAAAACCCTACCAATACCGAGACTATTGAGCATGTATAATGAATTGATTTTTGATTAAAATGTGTTGGACATGTTTTGATGTTAATGAGCATAATTAATTAGGCTAATTGATGTTTTGGAAATGTTAATTTTGGTAATTAATTATGACAATACACTTTGGTTAATTAAGTTATAAAATTTGGAATTTGGTAATTTAATTAATTGGGTCTATTTTGGAAATTGGACTTGTAAAGTTGTAATTAGGCTAATTGGGCTTGGTTGTATCAAGATTGGTTTAGGAAAATTGGTTGGATCCAATTGGGCCCAAAACCATATCCATAAAGTCCAATTATGACAAATGGACCTTTAACTTTAATTGGGTCTAATGGGCCTAAATTGGTTTCTTGGCAAATAAGGGTGATTCCTTAAATGGGCTTTGGTATTTGGGTTTGACCCATGTTGACCAAAAGTCCATGCCTTAGAAATTAATTAAAAGCCCATTGGACTTTAAATTAAATTAACATTGGATGTTAATCGGGCTTTGAGACCCGTAACGGTTAGATTTAGAATCTAAGTCGTAAAGGTTCGTTAATAAAGTGTAATATTTAATTTGGAATTAAATAATGAATTAGTATTAAATACATATTAAATTGGATTTAATGTTGTAATTTAATTTAATTCAAGAATTCGTACTTTGAGTACTTATTCGCAAAACGAGTTGGACTCGCGCAAAATCAAATCGTTGTTTGAACATTGGATGGTCATTAATTATCAGATTAATTAATTGGATTAGATTGATTGATAACATGCTTGTGTGAATACATGGTTGCGATGCATGAATAATGTATATCGGGTGGATATTAGATGGGTGGGGCAATTTTGGAAATGTTGTAATAAATTTAGAATTTATTAATTGGATCTGCGTGTCCAGCCTATTACCTCTTTAACTATATATATTTCTCTTCTCACCTATTCCCCTCAATGTAAATGAGGTTTCTTTAGAAGTGTTATGTAACGGGTAGAAGTAATACATGTGATAGCGGGAGAGAGGAAATGTAGAGATTTGTTCTAGGAACAATGTGTTAAGTATCCATCTGCATATCATTATTATTTATTTATATGCGCCTTATTATGTGTTTAGAATGCATGTTTAAGGGTGTATGATGATGATACCTTAACAAAGATAATAAATTGGTTGCCAATTTGCACGCGAAAAACCCTCATATTATATTAAGCGTTTTTCCTTCCATTGAGTGATTCTTACTCAAGATCTAAGATTGGCATTGGTTTATTGGCCAAAGTCAATACCTTTGTCCGTCGAGGATGTGTTTGAATCATGAAGGCTTTGTTCCATATTGGTGTCTTGTCCAAGTTGTGATTTGTTGGCCAAAGTCAAGATCACTTCTTGTCCATCGACATTGATTACGAAGCTTTCCATGGTCAATGGATTCCGCTTAACTGGGATCACTAAGTTTGTTGTGCCAAAGCCGAGGCTTAGTTGATTCAGAGGAAAAAGGTTAGGCAATATATTGGATATATTGGCATATATAAGATATATGTTTCAGACTTGGATGTCCACCTACTGGATCTAGGAATTGGATGGGATCCAATTGATCTTAGAGATCTACCTAGTTAATTATCATACAATTTGTTGGCCAAAGTCAAGATTGTGTGTTATTTAATGGGATCCTAGCCCACTAGGAAACAAGGTTTCCCGAGTACTTAATAGAGGGTTAGAGGCTCGCCGAAAAATAGTGGGAGGCAAGTATTAAATTTGCAATATTCGTTTAGTTACTTGCCATACGCGCTCATTTCAAATTTTTTCGTCGATATAAATTAATTATTAGTTCGACTAATATTTAATGTTGTTTTAACAGTTGGACTGTATTCAAACTATTTCAATTAATAGTTGATTTTATAATTGGATTATAGTAATCAATATAATTGAATTAACCAATTAAATTATAGTTGATTATATAGTTGGACTATATTAATCATTATAATAAATAGTACCTAAATCGTTGATTAAATAGTTGGACTATTAGAATCAAGATAATTGAAAGATTAGTGTTTAAAACATAATCCTGGGTGAAAATGTATTTAAACGACTTTAAATTTCAAATTGGGAATAAAATTTCAGGATGGCCCTGGAAACTAATAAGTTACTTTATTTGATAAAATAACATATTAGGCCAAAGCCCATAGTTAAGCAAATAGTAGAGCATGATATTTGGAATATTCATGTGATGATAACTTTAGTACATAATCCATTATGCTTGCCAAATAGACTCCTTAATTTCTTGATCAGAACTAAGGATTAGATCCTTAAAGTATGATAATGAAATTGAAGGATATTCATAGATCTATTTTTAGATCTTAGAAGTACTAATTGCAATAGTTAACTCTTGGAGAGTTAATGGCTATACTCAATGAGTCAAAGCCAAAAGTTTGCAATAAGGCAAGAAGCGCAAGGCGTATCTTACTTCGACATTCCGGAAGGCCAAGGCTTGGCCAAAGGCTTCTGGGTACCGAAAAGGGCAAAGGCAAAATCATTAGAATCTTCTGGGAAGATAAAGGACATATCCCAAAATGTCTACCTTAATTGTGGCAAACGGGGACACGGAAGCGTGACTGCCGTATGGACAAGGTAGACATGAAGGAATTGAAGACGGGCAAGGCTCTGACTTCAAATATGTTTGTCATAAATATGTTCACTAATTAGTATTAAAATTGGATTTCAGATACTAAAAGTGGTACATAAATATGTACTGGTGTGCAGAATATGCTATGAGCAGGATACTGACTACAGTTGAGATTTACCTACGAGTCGGAAACGGGACAACTTCGCTGTTTTAATCGTAGATACCTAAGTTTAGGAACTACCCTTCGGGTGTGTACTTAAATTAGGAAACTGTTACAATGTAACTAGTTTGACTAGAAACATTATCTCTATATCAGGGTTTAACCCGTTGCGGGTATACCTTTATATTCTAGAACACTAAAGTGTTCCATTTTATAAAGATGATATTGAGATAAACACATTAGATGTGAATAACAGTATTTATATTTTGAATATAAATAAATCTCAAACATATAATGTGACAAACAAATAGCTCAAACTGATTTGATCAGAAGAAACTTAATAGTGGCATTGATGTCTAGGACACAATTAAACAAGACTCGTATATCCACACTTTTGAAAAGTGGATACTAGGACGAATTTGATTCTACTCAAATAATGTCTACGAATCTAATTTATTGGGCAAAGTGCCTGAAACACTATTTACTTGGTAAAAGTGTAAATGCCACCGATCTGTTAGCCCTGGTTCATAGTGACGTTGGTGGGCCCATGTCTAGCTAGGCTAGAGGTGGATATAAATATTTCGTGACCTTTACGGATGTGGCATCGCGTTATGGTTATGTGTTTCTTTTGAAACACGAATAGGAAACTTTTATAGTTCTGACACGAAGTAGACAAACAAATCGGCTAAAGTATAAAACACCATGATTGGACCATGATGAAAATATTTAAGAAATAAGTTTCTTAAATACTTGAAAGAGTATAGTATTCTTTCAATGAGGACTCCTCCCGGAAAACGTCAGTTTGACGGTGTGTCCAAAAGGATAAACTGAATTTTGTTAGACATGATAAGGTTAATCATGAGTCGCTCTGAGCTACCATTTCCTTCAACGGATACGCATAAACAAGTGCAGAACTTATTTTGAATTAGATTCCATAAAAAATCTGTTAGACAGACTTTATATTAAATATGAACAGGAAAGAAACCGGGTTTCTCATTCCTGGAGATTTGGGATGCTAGGCATATGTTTGGATGATAACAAACTAGAACCCAAATCGGATAAGTGCCTAAGTTATGGTTATTCTAGGGAAACCAAAGTATAGTACTTAAACAACTCACTAGAGAACAATGTAATTGTTGCTCACCATGAGGTTTTCCTAAGAGGAATACCGATATGCAGTGGTAAGTTTGAGGAAAGTAAAACTCGATGAAAATCGGAGTAATACTGTTCTCGGCACCGATTTCTTAATGGAACACAAATAGTTCATCAAGGATGAAACTATACCAATAATCTTCGAATACACAAGAACCACGTAAGTCGGAAAGAGTCAGAAAACAACCTGGGGTATGGGTTTCTGATCTGACCTCATAAAGATGACAATCTTATTGAGAAATACGAACTGACTACGTATGAGGTAGTGTACAAGGTATCGACTCCCTATTATGGCAAAATGACATGATGTCCGAAATGGATTCCATGTAAATCAACTAAGTCTAGATATTAGTTGATGTACCGGAAGGCATTGTGCCTACTGGTGCTATATAAGTCTTCAAGGAAGACATACATGGAAGGCAACATACCAACGTACTAAGCTAGGCTTGTAGCGGAAAGGTATCGTTATCAACATTGTGTCAATTACGAAGAAACATTTTAC
>SKCR01024912.1:0-77577 GCA_019454045.1 Zanthoxylum bungeanum | reverse complement strand
ATGAATCAACGAATTGAATTTGTATCGAATCCTAAATTAATCAAATCAAAATGTGATGGATTCGTATTTGATTCGTTTATTAAACGAATCCTAATATCAGGATTCGTATTCGATTAATTTATTAAACGAATCAAATATGAATATTCGTTAGTCATTATATTATTCAATAACATAATTTATCATAATTTATTTACATTAATTCTTCATAAATATATATATATATATATATATATTATGTAATTAATATATTTACTAAAAATACATCACCAAATATCGACAATATTATTTTTTCTATGATAATTAGTTGTAATTTCTGTAATCTTAATTGAAAAATAACAATCACTAGTAAAATAAAATAATAAAATGAATCATAAACGAATAAATGAATCAATGAGCTTAAATTCGTATTCGATTCGTTTAATAAACAAATCGAATCGAATTGACTCATTTATTAAACGAATCCATTTTTCCAAACACGTATTGTTTTAAAAGTGAATCGAATCGAACGAATAAACGAATCATAACCTAAATTACCACCCTTAATTGATCTAGTGCAGCTATTTTATGTAATGAAACTTTATTCTTTTCAACGACAAAAAAGGAAGTTTGAAAAGTCATATTAAACACATGCACGCTCAAACGGGGGCCATATTCGTGGAACGTGGCTAGATTGATATTTTTTTTCATGTTAAAACTTGAATGCTTATTTTAAGTTTATTGATAAATATTTCACATTTAATGATGGAAGTTTCGAGTTCAATAATCTCTATTTCAAATTTAATTCCCTTATACAGTATAAGGGATGAAAAAAATCTCACTATGGATGATGGCCCGATATGTTAGTGTGGAAACAAATTTCAAGGATTAGAACAATATTATCATTCACCAAGAAATTAAAAAAACGAAACTGGGTTGAGTTGCGGACTATGTCGCTCTCCTTAAGACGTTTCACGGCTCTGCCCAGAAAATGTGCTTGCAGTTGTTCGACCCCAACGTCCCCAGGATAAAACAGCCCAGAAAATCTCTGTCTCAATCGGTTAGCACAGTGATCAGTGGTAAACACACACGTGACGCAAGCGCACGTATCGCTCAAGTAGTATAAAAATATCGATCTCACGATGACTTAATTTATACTGTTGTTATTAATTATTGTTTTTAATTTATTTACAGGTATCTAATTGGGGTGAGAAATGAAGGATCGATGATTGATTGGTTGAATGTGGATTTGCTAAATAAATAAAAAAAACAAAAAATAAAATACAAAGGAAAATAAACAAAAGACACAAACATCTAGGGTTGTGATTCCATACAATATTGTTATAATGATGAATTGATTCTCCTACACATGTGTAATAAATTAGTTTGTTAACCTGGAACACGAGGGTATGCAAAAGCCTCTGTCGATGGTCAGATGCAAACACCCAAAGTAACTCAATTAACTATATGTTTATGTTAATCGAGTTACCCGGATTCATTAAGTTCAAGTTCCAATTATGGCTACCCACGCCCGACAAGTATATGTCTATCCTAGAAGGAAATCTCTCTTAAAGTGAGATCGTGAGCTATTGAATCTAATGCTGAAACCTAAAATCTCTTTTCCAAGTTCATTTTAAGTTTACCACATCAATTATATTAGTGATCAGGCAACAAGAAGCATTAATATTAAGATTCAACAAACAAGCCTAAAACATTGATCACACATAATATAATTAAATCAATTATTAAACTCGTGAATATTGTGCTTCATTACTTCCCTAGATTAAAAATAAAATAATGGGGTTAGGGGATCCACATTTACTATTTCAAATCTAGAAATCTCAATTATTATAATATATAAATTTGCATTATATTACCAACCGACTATATAGGCGGTATCCTGATTAAGTCATGTTAATTCCAACCGACCATAAATGCGGAATCTAATTAAGTCAGTTTAAAATTAATTTAATTAAGTCCAACCGACCATAAATGCGATATCCAATTAAGTTAGGTTTTAAGATAATTTATCTATTATAATTTAAGAGAGATTAATCTAAATTATCATAATAAAAACTTCACCCTTCCCCCAGCAGAAATTAACTACAAAACATAAAAGAAAGATAAAATAATAAACTATTATTACTACTACTAAAAATAAAAATACATAATTAAAATATTAAAAATAAATACAAACAAGATACAATCTTTAGATCCTTATTAAGAACCTTAAGGAAAGTATCAATTTGGAAAATGAAATCAGCTTCATTTTATAGGCAAAATTCGGCCTTGCACGTCGCGACGCAGAAGGTTTTCACGTCGCGACGCGGGTTGATTGCTAACACATGTACGCGTTTTACATGAGATGTTGACACGTGGCACACATTTGTCGGCTACCTGAATTATTGGCTTGGCATCGCGACAGTGACGTCATGATGACGCAAGTGATGACGCGTGTCGGCAGACTGAATTATTGTGCTGACGTCATAATGACGTGGCGATGACGCATGTGATGACATGGTGATGATGCGTGTTGGCAGATCAATAATTGTGCTAACGTCATGATGACGCGTGTCGGCAACATAATAATTGAGGCACATCGCGACGCAGAGGTCCTGCGCGTCGCAATGCGTGAACAGTAAATTTCCATTTTTGCCTTTTTCTGATTTTTGTCGTTTTAGCCCCAAGTTGATTCCACTGAGTCTCAAATCTTTATTTATCTGTAAAACACACAAAAATACATTAAAACGTTCATAAAATCCGAGAAACCATACAAAATATTAGGTTAAAGATATGATAAATATTGATATATTTTCCGCTCATCACATAGAAAACCGATTGGTATGCTCACACCCAACTGTCAAAATTTTGCTCGGTATCAAAAAATAAAACACAAGAAGGACAGTGGGAATAAAGATAGAATCAGTGGACAATATAATTATTTTTTCTTTTTTTTTTTTTGCAAAAGGAAGATGCAAGCAGTTTATATAGGGAAAAATAGAACGTATTAAACTTGCAATTTATTAGCTGAAATAAATAGAAAATGTTTTCATATTAAATTTATTTAAATTTGTAAACGTTGCAAATTAAACAAAAAATAACGCCTCCAACAACATTCCTACCAAATTAAAAACTGAAACAGTTTTTCTCTAAACAAATATGAAACAATTTCGATAAAATTTATTATTATTTTTTAAAAAAAAGATAAAAGTATTTTCTCTAAAATATATATAAACACACCCGCACCCGTCCCGAACAGACCAACGGACGGCGGCGACGACGCTCGCGTGTGTGGTGAACCCTTATTAGACTGCCTTCCCACCCTTCCACAAAAGTGGATACTCCTTGAGGCCCAAACCCACTTCACAACATAACACCTTATAAGTAAAAAATTGTTGTTGTATTTTATCATTATGGGATGGGGTTTCAAAAAATTAAAACTTTTTTTTTTCAAAATTGTAACAACTTTCTACTTCAAAACTTATAAATCCCCAATTAAATTATTTGGGTAACAACTACCTACATTTAAAACTTGTAACTCCTTATTTTAAAAATTATAACAACTCATTAAAATTCACATTCACAATAATCTCTCACTTGAATTTTAATAAAACACTTTCATCGAACAATATAATATAAGGTTGTGCATAAATAAAGGTGTCTATCAACTTGAACCCTTACATAATATTGACGATTCATATTATACTAGAGTAACTCATAGTTTTGAACTATATCTCTAACAACGTTATACACACAAACCTTTCAGGGTGAAGTCAAAAAAGCTCATGCATTACGGCCGTGAACGTATATCTCAGTATAGTGAATACTCTAGAAACTTTTGCCAAAAGATTTTATAAGAAGCGGTCTCACTTCTACATTCACATAAGTATGTCTATCAATAGTACTTCTGTAGCTAGGTACTCCACTCTATATAGAGTATAGAACATATTAAGAGTTAAATAAATCATCTTTACATCGCTTCAGGATATCATGCTCTCATAATGGAACTCGTCGATTATTAGCATGATTAAACTCTCATTAATTTATGACTTGTTATTACCCATTGAACCTATTTCTTGGGATCTTCAGTTTATAGGTCGGGTTACCATCACAAGTAATCTAATTATTTAATGGCAATAGTCTCATTCTTTTTGAAGTATTGAATATCTTCTCTCTTGCTAAACCTTTCGTTAAAGGATCAACTAAGTTACCGCCAGTCCGTACATGATCCACTCTTACAGTTCCAGTAGAGAGATATTCTCTAACTGTGTTTTGTTTACGACATATTTATCATCTCTTACCGTTATAATAACGTTTCTGAATCTTTGCAATAGTTGCGGTATTATCACAATGGATCAAGACAGCTGGTTTCAATCTCTCTCATAAAGAGGTATCTGATAGCAAGCTTATTAACCAAGTTGCTTCCTCACTAGCAGATGTCAGTGCAATCATATCATACTCCATAGTGGATTGAGTTAAGATGGTTTGTTTCTTGGATTTCCAAGAGACAGCCACACTAGCTATGCTGAAAATATATCCACCAATACCCTTGGAATCATCTGAAATGGTGTTCCAATCAGCGTCGCTATATCCTTCAAGGACATGGGGGAACCTCTGATAGTGTAATCCTAGATTCATGTTCCTTTTCAGGTACCTCATAACCATCTCAATAGCATGTCAATGCCTCCATACTAGGTCTAATAGTAAATCTTCATAATAATCCTACGACATAGGTAATGTCGGGTCTAGTGCAGTCAGTAGCATATCAAAGACTACCAATAATACTCGCATACTCAGTTTGTCTAACACCGTCACCAGTGTAATTGAACAACTTTACACTAGAATCATAAGGTGTACATGCAGGTTTATAGTCAAAGTAATTATACTTCCTCAAGATTTTCTCGATGTAATGTGATTGATCTAAAGTAATTCCATTTTCTGACCTAGTAATTTTAATACCTAAAATTACACTTGTTTCACCTAAGTATTTCATGTCAAAATTAACACAAAGCATATATTTAACATCATTCACAATATGAATATTGGAACCAAAAATAAGCATATCATCCACATACAAGTATATAATAGAACACATCTCATTTTCTGATTTATAGTATATACATTTATCACTTTCATTCACATTAAATCTATTTGTTAAAATTAGGTTATCAAATTTCTCATGTCATTGTTTCGGTGACTGTTTTAAGCCATATAGAGATTTATCAAGTTTACAAACTTTATTTTCTTGACCAGGTATTACAAATCCTTCAGGTTGGTCCATGTAAATCTCTTCTTCTAATTCTCCATTCAAAAAAGCAGTTTTAACATCCATTTGATGCACAACAAGATCATGGATTATAGCTAGAGAAATAAACACATGAATAGATGTAATCCTAGTTATTGGTGAAAAAAATGTCAAAAAAATCTATGTTTTCTCTTTGTCTATACCATTTGGGAACAAGTATATCCTTATATTTGTCTTCTGAACCATCTAGCTTTAATTTCTTCTTAAGTATCCATTTACAACCTATAGTTTTACAACCTGGAGGTAAATCTACTAAATGCCAAGTACTATTAATCTCTAAAGAACTCATTTCATATTATATTGCTTATTGCCACAAATCAGCATCTAAATATGACAATGCTTCTTTTAGAGTAGTAGAATCTTCTTCTAAGGTGTATGCACAAAAGTCAGGACCAAAATCTTTAATTATTCTATATCGTTTACTCCTTTTAGGTATAGATTCAATTTCTTTATCAGATTCATTATGTTTTACCATTGGATTAATACTAGAGGACGAGCCCCACTATTCCTCAAACTAAAAGGAAATTTATTCTCAAAGAAATCAACATCAACAGATTCAATCACAACAAGATTCTTCAAATCATAAAATCTATATGTTTTACTATTAACCGCATAATCAATGAAAACAAATTCATATGTTCGACTAGCAAGTTTAATCCTCTTAGGGTCATGAATTATAACATACACTAGACAACCCCAAGTTCTAAAGTATGATAAGTTTGGTATATTTTTTAAAATTTCATAAGGTGAAACTTTATCATTTTACTTAGGCACTCTATTCAAAACATAATAAACAGTCAATAAAATTTATCCCCACCAAAATGAGGTAGAACTAGAATTAAGTAAAATAGAAACTACAGCTTCAACATAAGTTCTATTTTTTTCCTTTCGGTTTTTCCATTCATTTCAGGAGAAAAAGGTGCAGTTTTCTCATGAATAATACCATGCAATTTATAGTGTTTAACAAAAAGCGTAGAGCCATACTCAGTGCCTCTATCACTACAAAATCTTTTAATTTTCATATTAAATTGATTTTCAATTTCTGAGTGAAATGTTTTAAACATATCAAATGCTTCATTTTTATTTTTATTTTTCATTTTTATTTTTGTGTGGAGTTTTAGTAATTTTTACTTGACTACGGAATTCACATTTTTCAAAATCATTCGGAGATAATTCAGGAATTAAACCTAAGTTACTCATATTCTTAATAATTCGTTTATTAACATGAAAAAGTCGAACATGCCAAATATTAAAAGAACACAACATATAAGCAGAATAATCAATTTTATTAATAGCAACATTGAGTTTGAATTTTCCATCAATAGCATAACCATTTTTCTACAAAAATATTATTTTTAGTGAGAGTATACAAATCAACCCCAATAGTTTGTATAAACCCAGCCTTGTTCAGGAGATAGCCTGAAACCAAGTTCTTCATTATCTCAAGAGTGTGCAGCACATCCTTGAGAATAATAGTCTTCCCAGTGGTGAACTTTAGTTCCACGTCACTAGCCCCAGCAATCATAGTGGTGTGGGAGTCACCCAGCAACACTTTATTGTTCACAGCTTCCGCATAGGACTTGGACAAAACACGATCATAACAGACATGACGAGAAACGTCATTGTCAACCCACCAACCATGTTGATCTCATATATCATAGCAACAAGTTGGTCTTCGGTAAGGTTCGCTTATGGAGCATAATGCTTATTTCGGAAGTTCCGAACAAGATGCCCTAGTTTGCCACAATTGTAGCATTTGAACTGACCATTATCATTTATTGAGGGTGGTTGGTGCTTGTTCTGGTTATCTCGGGTTTGGTTGTTGGGGTTTTGGTGATTATGATTTTTATTGTTCTTAGGGGTAAACTTTTTCTTCATATTTTTACCATTAAGTTTCTGGACTACTAGGGAAGGTTTTTTATAGTTTGAAACAATTGGGATTTCTTCTTTTTGATCATGTTTCCGGGCTTCCTCTTCTATACAAAGGCGCGTAAGAAGACTTTCTAGGGAAAATTCCTTAATTTTATGTCTAAGTATACCTTTAAAGTCTTTCTAGGATAAGAGAAGTTTATCAATAATGGCATCTACTTGGAATTATCCATCTAGAGACATACCCTCAAATATAATCTCATGTGCTATTTTTTGTAGTTCATGGGATTGGATTTCTACAGATTTATCACCTACCATTTGGTACCTAAGGTAACGACTAACAACATATTTTTTAGATCCAGCCTCTTCAGTATCATATTTGTTCTGAATGGAATCTCAAACATTTTTAACAGTTATTCTAGAACTATATATATCATACAATTCATCAGAGAGGCCATTAAGAATATAATTTTTGCATATAAAATAATTTTCTTCCCAGTTTTCATGCTCCCTAATTTGGACTACGGTAGGGCCATCAGGAAATTCGGGTTTTTCAGATATTCAAAAGTTCGCTAGATTTTTAATAGTGAGGAAAATACCATTTTTAATCTCCAACGTTTAAAGTGAAAGCCTTGAAACCGAAAAGGTTTATTCAAATCAACAGCAGCAACATCAAATGTAATAGTATTCATGGTAGTAATAGTAGAAACAAACATGGTAGATAATACGTCTTAAAATTGTAGAAACAGATTTCAAGGATTAGAACAATATTACAGTTCACCAAGAAACCAAAAAATGAAATTGCGTTGAGTCGCGGACAGACGTTTCGTGGCTCTGCCCAGAAAGTGTGCTTGGTATTGTTCGGTCCCGACGTTCCCAGGATAAAACAGCCCAGAAAATCTCCATCTCAATCAGTTAGCACAGATTACCGATTGATATGCTCATACCCAACTGTCAAAATTTCGCTCGGTATCAAAAAATAAAACACAAGAAGGACAGTGGGAGGAAAAAAAGAATCAGCGAACAATATAATTATTTTTTCTTATTGTTGCAAAAGGAAGATGCAAGCAGTTTATATAGGGAAAAGAGATCGTATTAAACTTGTAATTTATTTGCTGAAATAAATAGAAAACGTTTTCATATTAAATTTATTTAAATCTGTAAACGTTGCAAATTAAACAAAAACCAACGCCTCCAACAACATTTCTACCAAATTAAAAACTGAAACAGTTTTTCTCTAAACAAATATGAAACAATTTCGATAAATTTTATTATTATTTTTTTTAAAAAAAGATAAAAGTATTTTCTCTAAAATATATATAAACACACCCGCACCCATCCCGAACCGACCAACGGACGGCGGCGATGACGCTCGCGTGCGTGGTGAACCCTTATTAGACTGCCTTCCCACCCTTCCACAAAAGTGGATACTCATTGAGGCCCAAACCCACTTCACAACATAACACCTTATAAGTAAAAAATTGTTGTTGTATTTTATCATTATGGGATGAGGTTTCAAAAAATTATAACAAACTATAACAACTTTCTACTTCAAAACTTATAACTCCCCAATTAGATTATTTGTGTAACAACTCTCTATATTTAAAACTTGTAACTCCTTATTTTAAAATTTGTAACAACTCATTAAAATTCACATTTACAACAGTTATGAGCGGATAATGGGATAATCTTATATACCCGTTGCTTGAACATGCAGGTATAGGTATTGATATCTATGTTATAATAAAAGTAAAATTCTTGTGTGAATTGGGACTCGCACAAAACTTGACATGGGTCAAAATTTTGTACATGTTGATTGACCATGCTGAATACAGAAATTGATATCCTCGTATTCTACTCGACCTGTTATCATCCTTAAGTTATACCCATACATGGATACATTGCTAAACCTTGTTAAAATTAGGGGTGTTCGTGGTGTGGGTTAGGTCGGTTTTTTCATTTTACACTTCAAATCGTGCGGGTTAGTGGTTTGAGAAATTAGAAACTGAAACCGTATATTCGATAAGGAAAATCATGGTGGTTCGGGTCGGCGGTTCAGCGGTTTGGGCGGTTCGGATTATAAATTTTTTAAAGAAAATTTTATGTGTTTTCACATAATAATTGAAGAAAAAAATACCTAATTTTCATTTATATATTGCATATTGTAATATGATCATTAAATATCTTAAATCTCATGGTTAAATAAGAATAAAAATATAAAATAATGTCTAATTTGAACGCGGGTCGGTGGTTTAGACGGTTCGGGTCGCGGTTTAAGTCCAAACCGCGCACCAACCCAAAATTTACGGTTCGGTTCAGGTTGACCCGAAATCATTTTCAATTTTTTTCTAAACTACGTGTTTCGATTCGGGTTGGTTGATAAGTGTGGTTTATACCCACTTATTCCGACATTTTTATCCTATTATTTTATTATGTTTCGAGTAATTTAATGTCATTTATAGTTTATTTTATGTCTTAATTGTAGGAAGCATTAAAACATCAAGAATGGAGCGAATACGCGTGTTTTGAGAACTTTCGGATGCAAGGAACACGTGGGCCGAGAGAAGAGTCAAAGCAAAGGGAAAAACATGAGCAATGGGCCACAATTGCTGACTGTAGTTAAAAAAAAAAATAACGTGAATGTGTATGTAAGGTGGGGGCCGCATCTTTGACAAATCTTAAAAAAATAAAAAGCATGCACGTGCAAGAAAAGAAGAATTTGAGACACTCATGTCAGTTGGAGAACAAACACAAAAGAGGGGGGAGCTGCGCATAATACATACAAAATACAGATGATTAGGCGCCATGGCGCTAATAGCTCAGGCACTGCAGCGCCGAGCTCCCCATACAAAATCCCATGAGTTTGGCGCCGCGGCGCCTAAGCCCAGGCGTCACGGCGCTGTGGGGGGAAAATCACACGCGCGTTCCAGAAGAATAAATTAGGGTTTTTTTAACATACCCAATGGCCACCAGATTTGATTATAAATACAACAATTCATACAAGACTAATGAGGAGGCTAATACACAGCACAAAACACCAAAATACATATTTTTGAGAGATCCAAGGAGGAGGATTGAAGAGCAACAAGAGGAGACAATGGTGGTGACGTCCGAAGAGGAAGAGATTCAATTCGGGTTTATCATCTTATTTCTTTCTTAGAACTCTAATGATTTCCATTAGATTCATGACTTGTTTATCATTTTTTTTTATCTATTGTCATGAACTAAACTCCTTAATTCTGGAGAATGATGTAACTGATGCTTGAACCTTGTAATTGTTTGTCAATTTTGTTATGAAGTTTTATTCGGTTTATTTGTAATCTATTAAGTTTAATGCCTTGTGTTTGTTGGCCACAAATATAATGATATATGTTTGAAATCTATCACTCGAGAGAGGAGATTTTGAATAGATCTAGAGAATATAACCTAGGATTTTATAGAGTTCGAGAGAATCTGCATTCCTTTGAAGTCGTTAATATAGAATCACAAAGCGTAATGAGTTGTTAACTATTAGATTTTTATAGAGATATCGAAGTCTATATTTGATGATATTTTCACTCGGCACTCGAGAGAGGGAGTGGATATTTTCGGAGTATTGACTTATAAATAATATAACTAAACAACGATTAATTGGCATGACAAATATATGGGTGACAGCTAGGTGAAATCATGATCCAGAATCTCTATTGTATTAGTCCCTCATATATAATTATTTTTATATTTATTTATTAAAATCTTTATTATTTGTTTTCTAAATAAAGTTAGGATTATCAATTGTAGTATTTAGTGCGAGTTAACGAAATCTCTGTGGGTTCGACACTGTGGGAACACAGGAACTGGGCGACGCATGCTGTTCCAGGCTCGGGGGCCTAGTTGGGAGTACGGAGTAACCAACGGAGGACTGAACCAGAGAATAAGGGAGTCACCACCCGGTGTGAACCGGGACAAAGATTTAAGACCGCACTCACCCCTCGCAAGGGAAGACCTCAAACCATTGGGTTCAGAATGGTCTCTTACTTATGCAACTTGTAATGTAAAGATTTATGCAATAATCCAACCAAGCCTATGACATATATTTCCAAGTGCACCACAATCTTAAATTCACATGCTTAAAAGTATAGTTTACATCTAACATACATGAAACCAAATCTTATTGCCAAATTCACATGCTCAAAAGTAGGCCTTTGCAACAACAAGCACATAACGTCATAAGAATTCAATCATTCATGTAAATATAAACACAAACAGTCATGGTAACATTTGCATGTAATGTAAAGGAAATCAAAATGACGACAAATAATATTGTAGGCGTATTATGTAAAGAAGCATATAAGATATGGTCAAAATAACCGCATGATAAACGAGATCAATACAAACACGCAACTTTAAAAGATGAAGAAAGACACGAATTTAAACATGCCAAAGATGAAAAAATCAAAGATGCAATTTTACATTAAAGATGAACATGCCATAATGTAATGCTAAAGGATGCAACTAACATGAGTGAAAGAAAGGAATACCGAGAAGAAGAGAAATGCAATATGCGCCTATGTCCGTGCAATCACTACCAATTTTCCATTAAGCATGTTACGTGTGATGCAAGATTATGCAATGATATGTCATATGGATGAATGATATGGAAAAGAAAGCATGACACAACGTTGCGCGACAAAAAAAGAAATAACGTGCATGGTTAAAATGACATTTTGCAAAAACAGCGATAAATCGCGTAATAAACAGCGCGGCGAAACATCATGGCAAAGGTAGCCTTGTGGCGTTTTCCCTCGAATGGAGGACCTTAGAACCATCCTAGTTAAGCCTATGCGCACATATCACATAATCAAGTGCAACAAATAAAGAAGCATAAAAAAAGGATTTTTTGTAAAACATCGATAAATCGTGTAATAAACAGCGCGGAAAAACATCATGGCAAAGGTAGCCTTATGGTGTTTTCCCTCGAATGGAGGACCTTAAAACCACCCTAGTCAAGCCCATGCACATATATCACATAATGCATAAAAAATAAAACAAATAAATAAAGAATATCGGATTTCGTATACCCGATTGAACACATCTCTCGTCCAATCAAGTATACATCATCCGGCGCGGTGAATCCTCGGGTAAATGATTTTAACCCCTTTAAGGGGACCTTTCATCACACTTGCTAAGCCCATGCGCACATATTACATAATGCATAAAAAATAAAACAAATAAATAAAGAATGTCGGATTTCGTATACCCGATTGAACACATCTCTCGTCCAATCAAGTATACATCATCCGGCGCGGCGAAGCCTCGGGTAAAAGATTTTAACCCCTTTAAGGGGACCTTTCATCACACTTGCTAATCCCATGCGCATCATCTCCATATGACATAAATGAATGATATGCGGAAATTAAAAGACAGAAAAATTAAACGGCAAATAATCAAATGAACAAGATAACATAAAATCAACAAGTGTCATTTGCTCAAGTGGTACGTGGAATTGTTGCCCAAGTACAGACCGCACTACCGTCCATTCAGATTCGGCTACGGAATTTACATCTGGGTTTCCATCCTATATACCACAGGAGACGACACTTGCATTCATCCAAAATCCACAACAAACATCATATACACAACAAATACCACAAATACAGAAAATATAATCAAAGTAAATGACCAGAAATTAAATAGAAATAAGTGTGAAAAATACCACCAGGTCTAACCTTTTTAGTTGTCCTCGGACTTGCGTTTCACGGAGATCGGAAGGGATGAAAGCTCCTTACGTTTCCGGTTCACTAGCTTCGCATTTTGGCTCGCTGTTAAACTATTTTTTCCACTGTTTTGGTGTCGTTTTGCTGCTGTTTTTGACGTGTTTTCTGCTCACTGTTTCAGGTACATTTAGGGACTGTTTTGTGCGGTTTTGGGACTGTTTTGGGGTATTTTCGGGGACTATTTTTGGGCAGTTTTCTGGGCAGTTTTCTTGCTGTTTCTGGGTGTATTTTCTGGACAGTTTCGGGTGCAGTTTACTGGGCAGTAAGAGGGTTTTGTACGTGCAGTTATGGGTTGTGCGGTGGAGAGGGCTGTGCGGTAATGGAGGGAGCTGTGAGGTGCGCTTATGCGCAGGTAATTTTCAGGTCAGTGGGTGAAGGATGAGGGCTGTTACGTGAAAGGGTTGTAGTGACCGAGAAGATGAAGGTGTGATCAGGGGTTCCAGTGGAAATGAGGATGCGTGGGCTTAAGGGTGAAGGTCAGTGGCATTGGTGATGATTGCTTGATGATAAAGAGTGTAATGGTGAAGATGAGGGGCGTATCTTGTAGAGTTTATTATGGTGTGCTGGGTTGTTACGTGAAGATAGGTTGTGAAGCTTCGGGTTTGAGTGCAATTTATGTGTTTGGCCGTGTAATTTCAGTTTGTTGAAGCCATGGCTACGTGAATTAGGGTTTCTTTCTTTTTGTTTTTGTAATTGCCGTTTGAGAGTGGGAGTGAGGGAGAGGAGAGCTATGAGCTTTTAGGGTTTTTTTAGGTTGTATTGCCGTGTGTTTTTTTTGAATTCGGGAGCGGAGCCTTAGGGTTTAATTTTGGTTGTGTTTATATAGTGAGGGGATGTATTACGGTTAGGGTTTGCATGGTTTAATTAAGAAATCAAATCAATTATATTAGGTGTATTTTAATTTGATTATTTTAGGCAAGAAATATGTGTATTTTAGGTGAATAATATTTAAATTAGGTGATTGATATCTTTAATTTTGGAATGATTTAATTTTAATTGGAAGTAAATTATTTAATTTTGGTATTTGATTTTAATTTAATTTTAATTTGTTTTATTTAATTTGATTTGGAATTTATTTAATTGGATTTAATTTGTGAATTTAATTTAATTTATTTAATTGGTGTTACTTTGTGAATTTTAGATTTAACATTTAATTTAATTAATTTGGTTATTTAATTTAATTTAATTTGTGAATTTAATTTAATTAAGATTTCATTTTAATTGGTTTGTGATTTTTAGATTAAGAATTTAATTAATTGATTGGTTATTTATTTTAATTTCGATTATTTTAATTTAATTTGATTTTAATTTAATTGGTTTCAATGGATTTTAATTTAATTCAAATTAATTTAACTTGTGTTTAATTGGTTTCGATTCAATTTAATTTGTGTTTAATTTAATTGGTTTTAATTTATTTAGATTTAATTTAAATTTAATTTGTGACATGTATTTTAAATGTTTTAATTATTTTTGGAGGTGATTTAATGGGCTTGGGCTAAGGTTAAGTTTCAAAACGGAGATTCAACAGCGAACCCGAAGCTAAACACGTGAACTAAATCCAACAAAACGTCAATTCTTGACGCTTCCCTTCCGACGTCCGTTTCCCGCGACTTTCGCGACTTAAAAGATAGTTGTCTCCAAAATAAGACTCCTCATCGGGTTTCACATGCAAAAATGCAATGCCTACAGTCGCCCCCACTTTGATGGGACTTGTGCAGTGTGTGACAGTGACAATCCTATCAAAGTACATGCAATGCATTTTCACTTACTTGTCTCGCCAGCTGTCTCCTGGTTTGCCTGTTGTACTGAGATACTTTGACCCTTGGGCTTTGTTCCCAACTGTTGAGATGAGGCTTTATTCCTCCGAGCTTTATTCCCGAACTATGTTGAGATGAGGCTTTATTTCTCCGAGCTTTGTTCCCGAACTGTTGAGATTAGGCTTTATTCCTCCGAGCTTTATTCCCGAACTGTTGAGATGAGGTTTTATTCCTCCCGAGCTTTATTCCCGAACTGTTGAGATGAGGCTTTATTCCTCCCGAGCTTTATTCCCAAACTATACTGACATGAGGCTTTATTCCTCCCGAGCTTTATTCCTGAACTGTTGAGACGAGGCTTTATTCCTCCCGAGCTTTATTCCCGAACTGTTGAGACGAGGCTTTACTCCTCTCGAGCTTTATTCCCGAACTGTTGAGATGAGGCTTTATTCCTCTCGAGCTTTATTCCCGAACTGTTGAGATGAGGCTTTATTCATCTCGAGCTTTATTCCCAAACTATACTGACATGAGGCTTTCTTCCCCTTGAGCTTTGTTCTCTGATCTGAGCTGACTGTGTGGCTTTGTTCCTGAACCGTATTGAATGCAGGCTTTCTTCCTGAACTGAACTGAATGCAGGCTTTCTTCCTGAACTGAACTGAATGCAGGCTTTATTCCTGAACTATACTGAATGTGGGCTTTATTCCCGAACTGAACTGAATGCAGGCTTTCTTCCTGAACTGAACTGGAGGCAGGCTTTCTTCCTGAACTGCACTGAATGTGGGCTTTATTCCCGAACTGTACTGAAAGTGGGCTTTATTCCCAAGCTGAACTGAATGCAGGCTTTGTTCCTGGACTGTATCGAATGTGGGCTTTATTCCCGAGCTGAACCGAATATAGGCTTTCTTCCTGAACTGTGCTTATTGTGGGCTTTATTCCCTAATCTGAACTGACTGTGTGGCTTTGTTCCTGAATACCATACCTGACAGAAACTGATGTTGAACCAATGTAGGCCTCGCCCCCAAACTGATATGGGCCTCGCCCTCAATCTGATACTGATGTGGGCCTCGCCCCCAAGCTGATATGGGCCTCGCCCCCAAGCTGATACGGATATTATATCTCACACATTATATTACCTCTCGCGAGATAATTTTGATAGCTAGACATATTTTCGTCCTCAACGAATGCTTTGCGTCAAAACCAAAGAACCTTCCAAGTACTTGACATACTCAAATCCAACCTTCTGAATGGGTGATCTGAACTAGACTCACAGTGTGTGTGTGCTAAGGCTCTTTCGTATCTTATTCCTTAAGCCAGCCAACTTGATGATTTCGCTTAGGAGAATCAGACCAATGGGTCTAACCACCTAGATGTCTGGGTCACTTTCTATGATTACTTCGGCATACTCAACATGATATGATCTTCTTTTACTGCATCGTCTCTTTCTTTTCATTTGGAACTTTTTTCCTTCTTTTCTTTTCTTTTCTCTTTTTTTTTCTCTTTTTTTTTGACACACCTACCCTTTAAGGTAGCATTTCTCCTCATGGTGGTCATAATACTCGCCCATGGGTAGCTTCACGCTTATCGGTTATAGGCGATCTATTTCTTTTCTTTTCATTGTAGAGACTTTTCTTTCTGTATTTCCAACCATATCATGTATCGTAGCGTAAGAAAATCAAGGTGGACATCCAAGCAAACGGTCATTCACCGATCCATCATCTCTTCGACTAGTCATCTTATCAACTGCTCAGGCTTCTGCCGCTGAGATACCTTTATCAGGTGCTTCTTGAGTCTAGCTGAAATCAATCCATTCAGAATACTAGATAAGAGCGCGTCTCGCACTTCTCGTTTCTAAGGCTTCACCCTACAACACACAATGTCATCACCGGACATATGTCTAACCATCAAAGATTCCTCTCTCTCTTTTTCATTCCCTATCTTTTTTTCTTTCTTTTTTTTTCTCTCTCTTTTCTCTCTCTCTTTTTTTTTTCACTTTCTCACTCCAAGGAATATTTCTTTTTTTCACTGCTGATAATGTGGGCCTCGCCCCCTGGGATCCATTCTCGAAACCCATGCTGATACTGTGGGCCTCGCCCCCTGGGATCCATTCCCGAAACTCATGCTGATATTGGCCTCAACCTTCATATTACCATCTGAATCTTAACACTGATATGGGTTCCGGCCCTAGGATTACTACCCGAATCTGATTCTGTGCTTTAGCTGTTTCTGATTGGCTCATCTTCGCCACTTTCTCTTTTTTGTCTTCGACACCTGTTTACACAAAACAACACAAAAAGATGCAACATAGGTTACGTGTATGCATGTATGCATGAGTTTTCTTATCCCGTTGGGTTAGGTCTTCTATCAGTTCTCTTGATAACTGCTTGGTCTTTTCTTCCTTAGGCAAAGTACTGTTGGGGTTGGTGCTCAGAGAGCCAATCCGGACCGTATTTATGACTGATTCATGAATACGAACATCCCATTATTCCATAATATTAGTTATTTATGGTTGCACCTCTTGTACTTATATACGTATTCGATCTGATCACGATTAGATTGAAACTAAATGTGGTTTAGTGATATGTATATATTAGACAAAGGCCCGATAATATATAATGCAGTACACAGTTACAAAGTTAGTTTGTAATTGACATTGGGAAGTGTCACTGCTATATGAATATTATCAAACATAGTTCCTGGTCAAGATTTGCTAACACAGGTCGGTTATTCAAATCCGTTGAGACCAGTACATGTCCTATATCGAGACTTGGTCCGATGGTTTATCCCAATGAACCATGAGTCTAGGGAGACTCGTATAGACGTGTAGGTGTTTATAATGGATAAACATTGAACGGCTCACCGAAGATTCTTAATGGATGGTACACCAACGTCAATAAGAATCTTCTCGGGTTGAGTAGCATAGTGGTCATTCGACTTGAGACACCATTGTGGATGTATGAGACATCCTCCACACTTAGATGGCAGTCACGTCACCGATCTATTTAGATCAGACCTCCACCTGTTCGTTGGGTGTGGATCGATCATCAGGATATCATGTGTGTGTCAAGATATGATCCGTCAGTTCTGTGTACAGAGCATAGGTAGTCCATATATATTTAGCAGTCTGTTAAATCTGTGGCCACAGTATACATCGGAAGTAAGTTCCGAGTGTTATTTAGAGATTGCTAATAGATACGTCGACGAGATAATACCTATAGAGATTTGACGTTTACATCTATATCTCTGGGATTATCTGGATACCTGTGATGGAGGGATTATACGTATGCAATGACCTCGACCTGTATGATTCAGCTAGTTTATCCGTGATCGTCATAATCTACGGGTGGATAGATTATGGACACGAAATTGGATTTCGTGACGGATATACATGAATCTAGAGAGTCTCAATAATGAAACATACTCGTAGAGCACTAGAGCAACATTTATGAATAATGATGATTATTTATAAATCGTTTAATCGTTAAACGAAAAATACATGCGAACGGGCCGAACCGTCATTTCCTAATTAATGTGTATTTGTATTTAATATATGATATTATTAAATACACATTAATAAATAGTCAAATAAAGGTATTTGACATATATCATCAATATATGTATTTGAGATATTTAAAGTAAATACAATACATATATTTGATATATTTATATTTAATTAATTATTTAATTATTTAATTGTTAAATGATTAATATAATTAAAATATAAATATATCACCAAATGATAAAGTTAGGAAATGATTATAAGTGTTTAATGTTGACTTTAAAGTAAAGGAAATTGTAGTCAAATTGGATTTGACTTCTTTGATATTTGTTTAAAATGTTTAAGATTGAAATATCATTTTTCTTTATTTTTTCTTCAAATTTTCGGCCATGACCTTAAAATATAAGAGTTATATTTTTTGGTTGCCTTTGTTGACTTAATTAAATATCTAATAAAGTGTTATTAGGATATTTATGCAAGTTGATCAAAGATAAAGGTGAAATGAAATTGAAATTAATATAACTTGTATTTGTCTTTGTAATTTCGGCCAAGGCTATTTTACAACAAGTATATATTGTTTTCATTTCACTTTCATTTGATAACCTAATACACTTTAAAGAAAACTCCATTAAAGTAAGCAAAGGATGCTAGAGAGAAAAGAAAGGAAAAATCAAGAAAAGCTTGGAAAATAGTAAGTATTTCCAACCTTCCATTAGAGAGTAATTGTTCCTCTTGTTGTGGGCAACATCTTGTGATGTTCTTGAGTTTTTCTATTCTTTATTCTTTGTGTTTTTTATGGATAAAAGTTTGGTGAAAGTGTAGAGCATGTATGATGAAGGAAGGTTGTGACTATTGTAGTTATAAGATTTCTTTTAAGGTTTTTGGAAACCATGTTGCTAATCTAGAGTTGTTGACCCACTCTTAGATGACCTAGATTTGATCTTGAGTTGTTTCATTGTGTTGAGACTTTGATTGGATGTAAGAAACATGATTAAAGTAATTGATTTAACCAATTTGGTCTAATTTGTCCAATTTGAAGAAATTGAAAAATTAGGGTTCATGACCAATTCCAAATTTGGGGATTTTCATATATGTTGTGCATTTGGATGTGTATATGATTCATATAAAGTTTCATGTTCATTGGATTACATCTTGATGTGTTTTGATGCATGAAATGACAAAGTGCACACTTTGGCACCAAGGTGGTGCATTCGGCCAAGAGTTGGAAATTTGGGGATTTGGTTGCTTTTGGTGTTTTGATGTTTTGAATATGCTAAGTTCATCTTATAAATGATTTAGAATCATTCAAAATTGATTAGATCAATTTCGGACTAAAATGGACAAAATACCAATGTAAGGGCATTTCAGTAAATTCACTTGAATATGATTCATTTGAATTTTATTTCATAATTTGATTATTGGATAATTAAATAATATGTTTATTTAATTAATCCGAGAAAAAGTTTTGAAATCGGAAAAATACGATTTTCCGCCGCTTCCGCTGCGTTACCGGATTCTGCCCCTAAAAACCCCTACAAAATGGTATCAGAGCGAGTCTGATTCTAGGCCTCCATAAATGATTAGCTTGTATTATTCAATGTTTAATCATGTTTTCTTGACTTTATACATGCTTGGTATAATCTAATTTGATTAGATTTAGGGTGTATGACACTTAATGGAATATCCCCGCTTAATAAGGTTTTAAAGTAACTAGTATTTGGAATACTTGTTTCTTGGTCCGTCTTGTCAATACGGTTTATAAATATCTTTTTGTTGACTACATCCGAGACCGTGCCTCTGCTGTGAGGGTGTAGCTGATAGAAATTTATTTATGCCGAATGTATATTAGATACTAGATAAATTCAAGCGAAAGCGGAATCCTGAACGTGCCCTAGCTGTCAGGGTTACGCAAGTAACTTGAGTTTATCATTGACAAGTTTAACCTTGGTACGTCTCCTTGTGGGCCTGCCTTCGCAGCGACAACGAGAAACGGCCAGGACCGGAACCTCGGAGTCACTGGTGAATGATTGACAATTAGTTGTCTACCTGTGAATATACGTAGGCGAGACCGTGCCTCTGCTGTGAGTCGAAATATATTCATGGGGTCCTCTTCCCATTATGGAATTCGATTTAATTATTGAATTCTCGTCTTTCCATTGGGGATTACGGCATTACGTAAAAATAGTGGGAGGCACTGCTAAGTTTAAAATATTCCATAACTTAGGCAGTGTATGTTATTATGGAAATTGCTGCTTGTTTGTTTCCTTATTCTATTGTTTATATAGAATTAAACTTTTATTTACTGCACACATATTTTGATATGTTATCTGACTTGACTCATGGTTGCAGTTATTCTAGAATAGATTCTAGATACTACTAGACTAGGATATTATTAGATTGGTCTAAACCATCGGGAACTATTGTTCCGATTTTCTTCAAAAATAAAGATGGTTAGTGACTTAGTTTCTAAGTCATGATAGATAATCTAGATAGATATCCCTTTTAGGATATAATACTTTAGAGACAATAGTTTCTTATGCAGTAAGAATTGACTTGAATTAGTTCATGTCTCGAGATTCTTGACTGGCATTTAGAAAGCCCTATTAGGTATTTGTTTATCTAGTAATGATGTTTCTAAGCTTTAATTACCTTTAGAGGTAATGTGTCTGACACAATTTGCTAATCAGTTATTTACAATTGTTGTGAATAGTTGAATGCAAATAGTAAAGCTAAAGAAAGGAGATGCGTATATTTGTGTATAGAAAATATCGATTTTCACAATACTACAACTATAGGTATTGGATACCAGATCTCCCATCTAGTTATTTGAAATATTGGTTAACGATTGTTTTGATATTTGATATCGGAACTTGGGACTATTGGATAGTCACTTGTTCTTTATAAATAATTGTTACATATTTATAATAACTAGTAGTGTCATTGACGTGGAGATAAACATTAAGAGAAATTATTCGGTAAAGTAAATAATTTAGAACGGTGCTTTATGAGTTTAATCACTTAAGCATTGGATGCTTATTCCGTATGGTAAATGATGGTTTGATACTAGATCACACTACATATCCTTATCCATTTAATGAATATTGTATTCAGAAAAGTGATTAAGATCTCGTTTAACCAATGATTGTCATTGGACCACCAGATTTATTTAACTGATACATTGGATGTATGTAGTTTAATGAATAATAATTGCTTAAGGTAGTTTTCTTATACTTCGTAACTTAGTTGATGAATTGTCATAACTTAGTTATATGTTTCTGAAGGCACATATTGAAAGTCTTGAAAGTATCAAGTACTTTCAATCCGTTCTGATGAAACATAGATTGAACATTTTTGACTTGTTCAAATATATTCAATCTAAAGGTTTTAGAGAATTCTATCCTCAAAATTCATTACATGTCTTTGAACTGTTCAAAGATCTTTGATACAATTAAACGTATGAATTTAAAGCAATTAGTTCTAAGGTTATTTAGTGAATATGATTCATATTCAATATTGTTCTTCCACGATTCCATCTTGATGGAATTGAGTAGTGGGAGCAATCGAATCTTATATGATTTGATTCGTTTGATATTGAATGTTACCGAATTAGTTTCAATACTCTTGGGGTTATGCTCCAGTAACACTAATTCATCTCTTTAATTAATGTTCCATTTATTTCTACAGTTACATATATGATATGTATAGGTAGAAAATTTGAATCTTGAAAAGTTTGAGATTTGAATCTTTCTTTTATATAATAGTTATATAATGGAAATTACTTACACCTTGGAGGTATAAGTAAAAGTTTATCGTTTATTCTATTAATAGAATATTGTATTCTATTTAATAGGATATCTTTCCTACGATTCTAAGTAATAAAATCGTTTTATTACTTGGTGTGTAACATCAGATGTTAACTATTGTAGAAAAGACTTGACTTATTGAAGTCAAATGTGAGAATGATAAATTATAAATGGAACTACGTTATTAATAAGATGAAACAACCCTTATACATCTTCCGTACAAGTCCAATAGGATAACAGAATCATTCACGAGTATTTGATACTTAATGGTTCCGTTGTTTTCTTACTGAAGAAAAATTATCCTATAACTTATAATGGAAGCGATATTTGATATCGATTCTGGAAGTTCACCATTGAACCATAGATCTAAGATTGTTCATAGCTTACTACGATCAAGTTTTGAACTTGATTAAGCTTTCATTATGAATTAGTTCATGATATGTGCTAATTGTTTGCGCAGCGAAAGCATTGTGAGCTTATTAAAGGTTTGACCTTACAGTATGACAGTGAGAAATGTTATACTCAGCAATCTATTGTAGATTCTGAGAAAACTTATCTCTAGTCACACTAAATGAACAATTAAAGATATTGGTTAATGTTGATAATAAACTGTATATTCTAGCTAAAGAATGCAAGTGGCATTTTTGGATGACTTATTCAGATAAGAGATCAGTTGTGATTTCCTTATTTGAAGAGTTCATTCTGAAATGGCCCTAAGTTTGTGTTCTGCTGAGATCGCAGTTTAGTTTAGTGTGCTAGCTTACAGAGCCTATTGTAGACTCGGATAAGTCTTCCAGAAAATGTGTTCTCTATTTTTGATATCATCAGATTGTCTGATCTTGTCAAAGTATAGAGAATACATATGTGATTAGAAGGTTAGTGGGAGCGTACATATTACTTTCTAGTGTTATATATCCTTGACAACATTATCATTATTATTGTAATAATGAGATGTTTGTGAGGAAAAGATTTACCTAAGTCTTCTTTACTCCGTGAAAGCAGTGGGAGTTGTCTCTGTTATATTTGATATAAAGTTTTATATATGATATGAAAACTGGAGACTTGTGAGATACTCTTATTAGTCGTACATTAGATATGATCTAATGAAGGACATAACAAGGCTATCTGTATGACAGTTAGTATAACTGTTCGACAGTTATTATATGTCTTATACAAAGTATTCGTCTTCGTAAAGGATGATTCCTTTTTCGAAAGAGATATTGATTAGAATGTCTAAACAATATTATGTATCATTTGATGATGACATAGTGAATACTTTATTATGTGCGATTATCGATGTCGATTTAATCGTAATTGTTACGAGTTATTTTGACATCCTATAGACCATATGATGGATCTTGAAACACGTTCTTTGTGATCTTTGAGATATTAAGAACGAGTTTCTAATTCATGGAGAATATAGTCTGCAACCATTAGGGTCATATTAGTTTTGAGACTAATTATGACGTTAGACAGTCTACGTCATAAAGAGTCAGAAAAGATGCAGTGGGAGTGTCACGGAGGATTCTACTTTTATAGTGGAATTAAATGCAACTTACAACGTATTAACTTATGAAGTTGCATAGTGACCTTGTAAAATAGAACTTTTAAATTGTTGTTGTGCTTGCGGTTGTCTTCATAGTATTTTGGATTTGATCCTTAAATACTTGGACAACTCAGTAGCTGTAGCACAATACTGAGTAGCATCAAAGTCATATTAATGTATAATCTAGATTCTACAAAATATGAATGATGCTAACTATGGGAAACGATGGAGTTTGTTTGACAAACTCGATATTTCATAGCGGACTTGTTTCTTACCTCTTAAGTACTGGTGAGCTTTTGAGGGCCATGTGCATATGATACACATTGAGACATGTATATGATACCGTGGATTGGCACTAGAGCAAGTGGGAGAAATTGTTGGGGTTGGTGCTCAGAGAGCCAATGCGGACCGTATTTATGACTGATTCATGAATACGAACATCCCCTTATTCCATAATATTAGTTATTTATGGTTGCACCTCTTGTACTTATATACGTATTCGATCTGATCACGATTAGATTGAAACTAAATGTGGTTTAGTGATATGTATATATTAGACAAAGGCCCGATAATATATAATGCAGTACACAGTTACAAAGTTAGTTTGTAATTGAGATTGGGAAGTGTCACTGCTATATGAATATTATCAAACATAGTTCCTGGTCAAGATTTGCTAACACGGGTCGGTTAGTCAAATCCGTTGAGACCAGTACATGTCCTATATCGAGACTTGGTCCGATGGTTTATCCCAATGAACCATGAGTCTAGGGAGATTCGTATAGACGTGTAGGTGTTTATAATGGATAAACACTGAACGGCTCACCGAAGATTCTTAATGGATGGTACACCAACGTCAATAAGAATCTTCTCGGGTGAGTAGCATAGTGGTCATTCACTTGAGACACCATTGTGGATGTATGAGACATCCTCCACACTTAGATGGCAGTCACGTCACCGATCTATTTAGATCAGACCTCCGCCTGTTCGTTGGGTGTGGATCGATCCTCAGGATATCCTGTGTGTGTCAAGAAAGGATCTGTCAGTTCTGTGTACAGAGCATAGGTAGTCCATATATATTTAGCAGTCTGTTAAATCTGTGGCCACAGTATACATCGGAAGTAAGTTCCGAGTGTTATTTAGAGATTGCTAATAGATACGTCGATGAGATAATACCTATAGAGATTTGACGTTTACATCTATATCTCTGGGATTATCTGGATACCTGTGACGGAGGGATTATACGTATGCAATGACCTCGACCTGTATGATTCAGCTAGTTTATCTGTGATCGTCATAATCTACGGGTGGATAGATTATGGACACGAAATTGGATTTCGTGACGGATATACCTGAATCTAGAGAGTCTCAATAATGAAACATACTCGTAGAGCACTAGAGCAACATTTATGAATAATGATGATTATTTATAAATCGTTAATAATCGTTAAACGAAAAATACATGCGAACGGGCCGAACCGTCATTTCCTAATTAATGTGTATTTGTATTTAATATATGATATTATTAAATACACATTAATAAATAGTCAAATAAAGGTATTTGACATATATCATCAATATATGTATTTGAGATATTTAAAGTAAATACAATACATATATTTGATATATTTATATTTAATTAATTATTTAATTATTTAATTGTTAAATGATTAATATAATTAAAATATAAATATATCACCAAATGATAAAGTTAGGAAATGATTATAAGTGTTTAATGTTGACTTTAAAGTAAGGAAATGGTAGTCAAATTGGATTTGACTTCTTTGATATTTGTTTAAAATGTTTAAGATTGAAATATCATTTTTCTTTATTTTTTCTTCAAATTTTCGGCCATGACCTTAAAATATAAGAGTTATATTTTTTGGTTGCCTTTGTTGACTTAATTAAATATCTAATAAAGTGTTATTAGGATATTTATGCAAGTTGATCAAAGATAAAGGTGAAATGAAATTGAAATTAATATAACTTGTATTTGTCTTTGTAATTTCGGCCAAGGCTATTTTACAACAAGTATATATTGTTTTCATTTCACTTTCATTTGATAACCTAATACACTTTAAAGAAAACTCCATTAAAGTAAGCAAAGGATGCTAGAGAGAAAAGAAAGGAAAAATCAAGAAAAGCTTGGAAAATAGTAAGTATTTCCAACCTTCCATTAGAGAGTAATTTGTTCCTCTTGTTGTGGGCAACATCTTGTGATGTTCTTGAGTTTTTCTATTCTTTATTCTTTGTGTTTTTTATGGATAAAAGTTTGGTGAAAGTGTAGAGCATGTATGATGAAGGAAGGTTGTGACTATTGTAGTTATAAGATTTCTTTTAAGGTTTTTGGAAACCATGTTGCTAATCTAGAGTTGTTGACCCACTCTTAGATGACCTAGATTTGATCTTGAGTTGTTTCATTGTGTTGAGACTTTGATTGGATGTAAGAAACATGATTAAAGTAATTGATTTAACCAATTTGGTCTAATTTGTCCAATTTGAAGAAATTGAAAAATTAGGGTTCATGACCAATTCCAAATTTGGGGATTTTCATATATGTTGTGCATTTGGATGTGTATATGATTCATATAAAGTTTCATGTTCATTGGATTACATCTTGATGTGTTTTGATGCATGAAATGACAAAGTGCACACTTTGGCACCAAGGTGGTGCATTCGGCCAAGAGTTGGAAATTTGGGGATTTGGTTGCTTTTGGTGTTTTGATGTTTTGAACATGCTAAGTTCATCTTATAAATGATTTAGAATCATTCAAAATTGATTAGATCAATTTCGGACTAAAATGGACAAAATACCAATGTAAGGGCATTTCAGTAAATTCACTTGAATATGATTCATTTGAATTTTATTTCATAATTTGATTATTGGATAATTAAATAAATATGTTTATTTAATTAATCCGAGAAAAAGTTTTGAAATCGGAAAAATACGATTTTCCGCCGCTTCCGCTGCGTTACCGGATTCTGCCCCTAAAAACCCCTACAAGTACCACTTCAATTTGTCTGCACTGATCTGTTCCATGAACCCGTTTCTTTCCAAGTCTAAAAGTCTCACTATCTTCATTTCCCCATTCTTGAATGGCAACTTATCTTTTGCTTGCTTCTTTTGAGGATTCCCTACGTTCTGAGCATCACATTTCCAAGATTGAACACAACTCATGTTGCAAGTTTGAAAGTAATAGACTTAGGCAGATAAATGAAATGATCGCCTTTATTATTGTTGAGGAAAAGGTTCGAACAAGCAAACAAAATCAATGTCTATGTTGAAAATGCAGGTGTGGGACACAGGAACTGAGCGACGCCGTTCCTAGGCTCGCGGCCTAGTTGGGAAGGATTACATAACATGGAGTCGCCACCCGGTGTGAACCGGGACAAAGATTTAAGGCCGCACTCACCCCTCGCAAGGGAAGACCTCAAACCGTTGGGTTCGGAATGGTCCCTTACTTGTGTCACTCGTAATGAAAGGATTCATGTAATAATTTAACTAAGCTTAAGTAACACTTATTCCAATAGTATCATGCTTCTAAATTCTCATATGCAAAATAAAACTTATGTGTACGCTTTTACATATATCTCATATTTAAAATTGCATGCTTAACATATCAAGATAGCAACGAACATACAAATTACATATCACATTCAGGAAAACGCAAGCACACATATGGGCACTTTTCCAAGCGGTACGTGGAATTGTAGCCCAAGTACAGACCGCACTACCGTCCATTCGGAATCGGCTACGGAATTTACGTCTGGGTTTCCATCCGATACCGCAAGAAATAATACTCAAATGTTATCATGACATAAGCATACGAATTGTGACACATTTGCATAAGAAAGATCAACCAATAGGCAATTATGCATGAATATAATAAGACAGACTCAGTTCAGTGTGTGCACGTTCGTGTAGCGTTCGTAAACGCGTTCGTAAACGCGTTCGAACGGAAATGAAACAGAATGCTCACGTTCGAGTAGCGTTCGTAAACGTGTTCGAACGGAAATGAGACAGAATGCTCACGTTCGAGTAGCGTTCGTAAACGCGTTCGAACGGAGATGAGACAGAAAGCTCACGTTTGTATGGCGTTTGTTAACGCGTTCGAACGGATACGAGACCTGACACATAATAAGGCAAAAACACATGCGCGTTCGAGTTGCGTTCGTGAACGCGTTCGAACGGACACGGACCTGATGCATGAAATATGATGCAATACATAAACAGAAAATAAAAGGGCGCGGCGAAGCACTGCCGTAAAGGTGACCTTTTGGGGCTCTTGATCTCTCAAAGAGAGGACCTTTAGACCAACATGCTAAGCCCATGCGCGTCACATCACACATACAAGGATAGAACCAATCATATCAACCAAGTATGCCCGATTGAACACATCTTACATCCAATCCGAACACACATCAACCGGCGCGGCAAAGCATCGTGGTAAAGGGCTTTTAGCCCCTCCCCATAGGGGATCTCACAACACACTTACTAAGCCCATGCGCTCGATTGACTTATACATACGAAAATAAAGATAACAATATCAAACTAAGTATGCCCGATTGAACGTATCTCGCGTCCGACCGAACATACATCAACCGGCGCGGCGAAGTAGTGTCACGAAGGTGGCCTTTTCGGCTCTTTATCTCCTAAATGGAGGACCTTTGGACTAACTCACTAAGCCCATGCGCTTGGTTGAATCATGCATAACTAACGACATACATAATTTAAATGACGAGGAATAAATAAATGAAAGCAACACAAAACAAGAGAATGTGTCGTTTACTCAAGTGGTACGTGGAGTTGTGGCCCGAGTACAGATCATATTACCGTCCATTCGGAATCGGCTATGAAATTTATGTCCGGGTTTCCATCCTATATACCACGAGAGACGACGTATTTTCCGTTTTAATCAATGGCCACAACACACATCACATGCAAACAATATTCAATAAATAATTAACACAATTAAAAGAATCAATAAAAAATCAAATAAAAAGTGTGAAAGGTACCCTCAGGTCTAACCGTTTAAGTCGTCTTCGGACTTGCGTTTCACGGAGATCGGAAGGGATAAAAGCTCCTTACTCTTCCGGTTCACTAGCTTAACGTCTCAACTCGCTGTTCCACTGTTTTTCTTGCTGTTTTGACCTCGTTTTGCTGCTGTTTTCGCTGTATTTCTGCTCACTGTTTCAGCTCACTGTTTTGGTGTTTTAGGCTACTGTTTTTGATGTTTTTAAAGGCTTTAAGTGCAGATTTTTTATGTTAAAATAGTGCAGTTTTTATGTTACTGTTTTTAGGATTTTGGGGACTGTTTTGGGAGGATTTTTGCTGCTGTTCTAAGGTGATTTGGGCTGCTGTTTTAAGGTGATTTAGGGGGTATTTAGGCGTGTTTTAGAGGGGTGCAGGGGCTGGTTTCAGTTGCTTTAGGAAGGCTTGTTATTTTCGGCTATGGAGGGTTGAGGAGGGTGGTGTGTTCGGTTATGGAGTGGAGGAGATGAAGAGAATATTTTTGTTGCTTCTTGCTTGCAATGGGCGTGAATTGGGAAGATTCTTGTGTATGGGCGTGAACTAGAGGAGGGGGAGAGGCTTGGTGAAGGGTGGTTTATATAGAGAAGGGCTAGGGCTTCACCTTGTTTCACAAGGAAGGGATTTGGTTTAGGTGTTGGACAAGGAAAGTCAAGGATTTGATGGAGACAAGATTGGTTCAAATTAGGAAGTCAATATCTTCAAATTGGTTATGAGTGATTTAATTAGGCATGACATCCTTTTAATTTAGTATATGATTTATTTGATTTGTTTAGATTAGGCATGATTATATTTTGTGTTTTATTTAATTGGTAAATGGTTTAATTAAAATATTTAATTCAAATACATTATCTAATTAATTTAATTTAATATTTGGTTTAATTTGAGTGTGTATTATGTCAAGTTGGCGCCAAAGAGAGGAGTGGGCCTTGGTTGGTGGGCTTGTTAGGTGTTGGACTTTAATGTGTTGGACTTTATGGTGGATCTTAAGTTAATTTAATTTGTGACATGCACTTAAAGGTTCCAATTGTTTTGGATTGGGCTTGGATGTGGGGTCTTGGGCCTTGCACAATTTTTAAACAGCAATCAAACGAGTTACTCGAGGCTAAACTAGTGAACTTAATCCATCAACGAGTCAATTCTTGACTCTTCCCTTCCGATGTCCGTTTCCCGCGGTTTCCGCAACTTAAGAGGTAGTTGTCTCCAAATGAGACTCATCCTCGGGTTTCACATGCAAAAATGCAATGCCTACAGTCGCCCCCACTTTGATGGGACTTGTGCAGTGTGTGACTTTGAACAATCCTATCAAAGTTATGCAATGCATTTTTACTTACCTGGCTCGCCAGCCGTCACCTGGTCCGCCTGTTGTGTTGAGTTGATGTGGGCCTCGACCCTTGGATTCATTCCCAGATTTCTTATTCATTCTTCTGGATTCGTTCCAAACTCCGAGATTATTCTTATGGATTCCTTCCGTATTCTGAGATTCATTCTCTGGATTCCTTCCAAATTCTGAGATTCCTTCCAAATTCTGAGATTCATTCTCTGGATTCCTTCCAAATTCTGAGATTCCTTCTCTGGATTCTTTCCACATTCTGAGATTCATTCCCGGATTCATTCCTGGATTCATTCAAAAACTGAGATTCATTTCCGGATTCATTCCAAAACTGAGATTCATTCTCGGATTCGTTCCAAATTCTGATGATGTGGGCCTCGACCCTAGGATTCATTCCTGGATTCATTCCATAATTCTGACGACGTCGGCCTCGGCCCTAGGATTCATTCCCAATATTTGATGATGTGGGCCTCGGCCTTAGGATTCATTCCTGGATTCATTCCATAACTCTGACAACGTGGGCCTCGGCCCTAGGATTCATTCCCGGATTCATTCCTGGATTCATTCCATAATTCTGACGACGTGGGCCTCGGCCCTAGGATTCATTCCCGGATTCATTTCTGGATTCATTCTATAATTCTGACGACGTGGGCCTCGGCCCTAGGATTCATTCCGAGCTGATACTGATGTGGGCCTTGACCCATGCTGATACTGATGTGGGCTCGACCCATACTGATACTGATGTGGGCCTCGACCCATACTGATATGATGTGGGCCTCAACCAGGCTGATACTGATGTGGGCCTCGCCCCCAGACTGATATTGTACTGTCGCTGCTTTTGGTTGACTTGCATTTTGACGCTTTCTCTTTTTCGTTGTTGAAACCTGTGATTTACAAAACAAAACAAACACCAAAAGGAATGCCAAAATACGTTACGTGTATGCATGCATGCATGAAGTTCCTATTCCGTTGGGTTAGGTTTTCTATCAATTCTCTTGATGGCTGCTTAGTCTTCTCTTCCTTTGGCAAAGAACTACTTCATTCTATCTTCGTTGACTGGCTCGATGTACTCATTCCTTTCCAAGTTTGACAATCTCACTGTCCTCATTTCCTAATTTCTGAACGGCTAACTTATCCTTTCTACTTGCTTTTTCTGAGGATTTCCCGTGTTCTGAGCATCTTAATACCAAGATTGAATGCTTTTGTCACATGCACTCATGTTGGAGATTCAGGCAAGTAAGCGAAATGAACTTCTTTATTATTGTTGACAAAAAAAAGGTCCGAACAAGCAAACAAAATCAATGTCTTTAAAAAAAATGCAAGATAAACTTGGAGAAACAGCAGTGCCTTCTTCCTCAGCCTATGGTTCTTCATCATTGTCATCCCTTATCCCAATGAATGAAGCTGAGTGGTTGAGAGCCTGGAGGACAAGGGTTTCGGGTAGGCCAGAGTTGATCATGTAGTTGGGTAGGGGATTTCTGTGTGCATTGGGTTGTTCTCTTTCTGGGTCAGGTATTTTGTGGGTGTCAATGAGGTCTTGGATCTCATGCCTAAGGCGGGGGCAATTGTCAGTTTCGTGACCCTTTTGTTGGTGGAAGTAACAGAATAAGTTTAAGTCAAGGTAGTGGGGTACAGGGCTTGGAAGTGGTTTAGGTTCCAAGGGTTTCAGGAGTCCTTGCATTTTCAACTTTTCAAACACCTTCGATAGAGGCCTACCAAGGTTGGAAAATTGCCTATTTCTGATGGCGGTAACCTCGGCAGTAGTGGGCCTTGTCTCAGAATGCCCCCCAAAATTCCTCTTATTCTGGCCATAAAACTTCTGGTTCTCGGCCTCTTCTTCTTCAATGTCCATGACAGTTTCCCTCAATTGTCGGAAATCTGTAATCATCGAAGTCATCCTCCGCAGCTTACCATAAATAGAAGGCTTAGTACCCTTGATGATCATTTTGAGCTGGTCTTTCTCTGAAGGCCGAGTCTGCATCTTCAGAAGCTGGCTTCTCCAGCGGTCTACATACTCCTTGAAGCTTTCTCCCGGCTTCTGCTTAGTGTTCTCCAAATCACGGAGTGACAAGTCAATCTCTAAGTCTGTAACATACTGCTTCAGAAAAGCATCAGCTAGTTCCCTCCAATCTTCCTTAACCTTCTTCTCAAGGCTATGATACCAAACCACAGGAGCCCCCTCGAGTGACATCCCAAACATCTTTTGGACTTGGCGCTGTGATAGGCCCACTGAACTCATGACTGAGACATATTGCTGCAGATGGACTCTCGGGTCTCCATTCCCATTAAACTTGGCCATGTCGGGCATTCTGAACTGAGCAGGCAACTGTTCCTCAAAGGTCATTGCCTCATAGTCTAGTAAGTCTTCATCCTTACCCTTCATCTTACGGGTAACAGACTCTATCTGATCACGGAGTTTCTGCAATTCTGCCTGAGACCCAACTTTTCTCCCAGTGATATAATCAGCCATATCATCATCAAAAGCGGGGATGTCATCCCCCAATCCATTCGGAGTCTCCTCACGTCTTACATTCTCAGAGTTTCCCCCAGCACGGGGCACAGCCATATTTGTCATGGCAGCAGTCAAGGCTTGCAACTGTTCAGTAATCTTGGCCAGACCATTTCCAACTGATCTATCCGGGATACCTCATTATCGGATTCACTCATGTTGTTCTTTTGGTGAGTCTGGTTCCTTCCTAACCCAAACGGTATCTATGATGGCTTTTAAGACACAAGGGTTAACAGATGTATGTATGCATGATGTGCATAAGAAATGTTATAACATTAAATCAAATAAAATTTTCACAAACAAATCGGCCTATTATCATTTTAGAAGCTTTTCGGGACAACTGTCATAGAGTGAACCCGTCCCAGTTTAAATGGCACAACGAGTTCACGTCTTATGGCAAGGAGCCCAACTAAATCCAAATGATAATATTCCGAACACAAGCACAGGTGGCCATCAACACTTAGAAGCTTTTGGCCCAATCGTCATAAAATACGTTCTTGTCCCAGTTTAAATGGCCCAACAAGCCCATATCCATGACAAATGGTCCAAATGGATCCAAACGATGATGTTCCCAAACACAAGCATAGAAGAGAGATAATGCAAACATAACATAATAAAATTTTTACATAATGGCCCATCAACATTTCAGAAGCTTTGGGCCTAATAGTCATACGGTACGAACTTGCCCCAGTTTAAATGGCCCAGCAAGCCCGCATTTCTGACAATAGTCCAACTGCATCCAAATGAGGATGGTCCACAAGCACATACTCAAGGAAATAATTGTTACTTTAACCATACAAACCGGTCTATGGGTGGGTTAGCAAGAGTATAGACAAAGGCTCTCACCGGCGAAGGATGGCCCACAACTAGGTCTCCCCACTCAAAGGTTCGAGCAACCAAGTGAGCGCACCCTTTTTATACACTAAGGTACGTGCCAATGAGATATGGTGTGTGACGGACTGTCAAATGGATTTCCCGTTGTAGATTCCCCAGAGGGAAGGTGGAGCGAGGCTCACTTAAATACCCAAGCCTCTTAGGCTCTTATCGCTTGGTGTCAGGAATAAACAACGAGTCCTCCAAATTAGTCCATCACAAAGGCTACGAGTAGATGGCTATCTAGGTGCCTTCACAGCTTTTCCTTCTAGAAAGGTAGTGAGTGAAGGAAGACACCAAACCATTACCTAGCCTCAAAGTGCCTTGATTAAACCCTCACTTATCCACTATAGACATGGTCAATTAAAACATAAATCCAAACATTACAAGACAATATTCGGGGCCGATTCTCTATCCCCAGTGGAGTCGCCAGACTGTGGGACACAGGAACTGAGCGCGACGCCGTTCCTAGGCTCGCGGCCTAGTTGGGAAGGATTACATAACATGGAGTCGCCACCCGGTGTGAACCGGGACAAAGATTTAAGGCCGCACTCACCCCTCGCAAGGGAAGACCTCAAACCGTTGGGTTCGGAATGGTCCCTTACTTGTGTCACTCGTAATGAAAGGATTCATGTAATAATTTAACTAAGCTTAAGTAACACTTATTTCCAATAGTATCATGCTTCTAAATTCTCATATGCAAAATAAAACTTATGTGTACGCTTTTACATATATCTCATATTTAAAATTGCATGCTTAACATATCAAGATAGCAACGAACATACAAATTTACATATCACATTCAGGAAAACGCAAGCACACATATGGGCACTTTTCCAAGCGGTACGTGGAATTGTAGCCCAAGTACAGACCGCACTACCGTCCATTCGGAATCGGCTACGGAATTTACGTCTGGGTTTCCATCCGATATACCGCAAGAAATAATACTCAAATGTTATCATGACATAAGCATACGAATTGTGACACATTTGCATAAGAAAGATCAACCAATAGGCAATTATGCATGAATATAATAAGACAGACTCAGTTCAGTGTGTGCACGTTCGTGTGCGTTCGTAAACGCGTTCGAACAGAAATGAAACAGAATGCTCACGTTCGAGTAGCGTTCGTAAACGCGTTCGAACGGAAATGAGACAGAATGCTCACGTTCGAGTAGCGTTCGTAAACGCGTTCGAACGGAGATGAGACAGAAAGCTCACGTTCGTATGGCGTTTGTTAACGCGTTCGAACGGATACGAGACCTGACACATAATAAGGCAAAAACACATGCGCGTTCGAGTTGCGTTCGTGAACGCGTTCGAACGGACACGGACCTGATGCATGAAATAGGATGCAATACATAAACATAAAATAAAAGGGCGCGGCGAAGCACTGCCGTAAAGGTGACCTTTTGGGGCTCTTGATCTCTCAAAGAGAGGACCTTTAGACCAACATGCTAAGCCATGCGCGTCACATCACACATACAAGGATAGAACCAATCATATCAACCAAGTATGCCCGATTGAACACATCTTACATCCAATCCGAACACACATCAACCGGCGCGGCAAAGCATCGTGGTAAAGGGCTTTTAGCCCCTCCCATAGGGGATCTCACAACACACTTACTAAGCCCATGCGCTCGATTGACTTATACATACGAAAATAAAGATAACAATATCAAACTAAGTATGCCCGATTGAACGTATCTCGCGTCCGACCGAACATACATCAACCGGCGCGGCGAAGTAGTGTCACGAAGGTGGCCTTTTCGGCTCTTTATCTCCTAAATGGAGGACCTTTGGACTAACTCACTAAGCCCATGCGCTTGGTTGAATCATGCATAACTAACGACATACATAATTTAAATGACGAGGAATAAATAAATGAAAGCAACACAAAACAAGAGAATGTGTCGTTTACTCAAGTGGTACGTGGAGTTGTGGCCCGAGTACAGATCATATTACCGTCCATTCGGAATCGGCTATGAAATTTATGTCCGGGTTTCCATCCTATATACCACGAGAGACGACGTATTTTCCGTTTTAATCAATGGCCACAACACACATCACATGCAAACAATATTCAATAAATAATTAACACAATAATCAATATAATCAATAAAAATTAAACAATTAAAAGAATCAATAAAAATAAAAGGTAAAAGGTGAAAGGTACCCTCAGGTCTAACCGTTTAAGTCGTCTTCGGACTTGTGTTTCACGGAGATCGGAAGGGATAAAAGCTCCTTACTCTTCCGGTTCACTAGCTTAACGTCTCAACTCGCTGTTCCACTATTTCTTGCTGTTTTGACCTCGTTTTGCTGCTGTTTTCGCTGTATTTCTGCTCACTGTTTCAGCTCACTGTTTTGGTGTTTTAGGCTACTGTTTTTGATGTTTTTAAAGGCTTTAAGTGCAGATTTTTTATGTTAAAATAGTGCAGTTTTTATGTTACTGTTTTTAGGATTTTGGGGACTGTTTTGGGAGGATTTTTGCTGCTGTTCTAAGGTGATTTGGGCTGCTGTTTTAAGGTGATTTAGGGGGTATTTAGGCGTGTTTTAGAGGGGTGCAGGGGCTGGTTTCAGTTGCTTTAGGAAGGCTTGTTATTTTCGGCTATGGAGGGGTTGAGGAGGGTGGTGTGTTCGGTTATGGAGTGGAGGAGATGAAGAGAATATTTTTGTTGCTTCTTGCTTGCAATGGGCGTGAATTGGGAAGAATTCTTGTGTATGGGCGTGAACTAGAGGAGGGGGAGAGGCTTGGTGAAGGGTGGTTTTTATAGAGAAGGGCTAGGGCTTCACCTTGTTTCACAAGGAAGGGATTTGGTTTAGGTGTTGGACAAGGAAAGTCAAGGATTTGATGGAGACAAGATTGGTTCAAATTAGGAAGTCAATATCTTCAAATTGGTTATGAGTGATTTAATTAGGCATGACATCCTTTTAATTTAGTATATGATTTATTTGATTTGTTTAGATTAGGCATGATTATATTTTGTGTTTTATTTAATTGGTAAATGGTTTAATTAAAATATTTAATTCAAATACATTATCTAATTAATTTAATTTAATATTTGGTTTAATTTGAGTGTGTATTATGTCAAGTTGGCGCCAAAGAGAGGAGTGGGCCTTGGTTGGTGGGCTTGGTTAGGTGTTGGACTTTAATGTGTTGGACTTTAATGTGTTGGATCTTAAGTTAATTTAATTTGTGACATGCACTTAAAGGTTCCAATTGTTTTGGATTGGGCTTGGATGTGGGGTCTTGGGCCTTGCACAATTTTTAAACAGCAATCAAACGAGTTACTCGAGGCTAAACTAGTGAACTTAATCCATCAACGAGTCAATTCTTGACTCTTCCCTTCCGATGTCCGTTTCCCGCGGTTTCCGCAACTTAAGAGGTAGTTGTCTCCAAATGAGACTCATCCTCGGGTTTCACATGCAAAAATGCAATGCCTACAGTCGCCCCCACTTTGATGGGACTTGTGCAGTGTGTGACTTTGAACAATCCTATCAAAGTTATGCAATGCATTTTTACTTACCTGGCTCGCCAGCCGTCACCTGGTCCGCCTGTGTTGTTGAGTTGATGTGGGCCTCGACCCTTGGATTCATTCCCAGATTTCTTATTCATTCTTCTGGATTCGTTCCAAACTCCGAGATTATTCTTATGGATTCCTTCCGTATTCTGAGATTCATTCTCTGGATTCCTTCCAAATTCTGAGATTCCTTCCAAATTCTGAGATTCATTCTCTGGATTCCTTCCAAATTCTGAGATTCCTTCTCTGGATTCTTTCCACATTCTGAGATTCATTCCCGGATTCATTCCTGGATTCATTCAAAAACTGAGATTCATTCTCGGATTCGTTCCAAAACTGAGATTCATTCTCGGATTCGTTCCAAATTCTGATGATGTGGGCCTCGACCCTAGGATTCATTCCTGGATTCATTCCATAATTCTGACGACGTCGGCCTCGGCCCTAGGATTCATTCCAATATTTGATGATGTGGGCCTCGGCCTTAGGATTCATTCCTGGATTCATTCCATAACTCTGACAACGTGGGCCTCGGCCCTAGGATTCATTCCCGGATTCATTCCTGGATTCATTCCATAATTCTGACGACGTGGGCCTCGGCCCTAGGATTCATTCCCGGATTCATTTCTGGATTCATTCTATAATTCTGACGACGTGGGCCTCGGCCCTAGGATTCATTCCCGAGCTGATACTGATGTGGGCCTTGACCCATGCTGATACTGATGTGGGCCTCGACCCATACTGATACTGATGTGGGCCTCGACCCATACTGATACTGATGTGGGCCTCAACCCAGGCTGATACTGATGTGGGCCTCGCCCCCAGACTGATATTGTACTGTCGCTGCTTTTGGTTGACTTGCATTTTGACGCTTTCTCTTTTTCGTTGTTGAAACCTGTGATTTACAAAACAAAACAAACACCAAAAGGAATGCCAAAATACGTTACGTGTATGCATGCATGCATGAAGTTCCTATTCCGTTGGGTTAGGTTTTCTATCAATTCTCTTGATGGCTGCTTAGTCTTCTCTTCCTTGGCAAAGAACTACTTCATTCTATCTTCGTTGACTGGCTCGATGTACTCATTCCTTTCCAAGTTTGACAATCTCACTGTCCTCATTTCCTAATTTCTGAACGGCTAACTTATCCTTTCTACTTGCTTTTTCTGAGGATTTCCGTGTTCTGAGCATCTTAATACCAAGATTGAATGCTTTTGTCACATGCACTCATGTTGGAGATTCAGGCAAGTAAGCGAAATGAACTTCTTTATTATTGTTGACAAAAAAAAGGTCCGAACAAGCAAACAAAATCAATGTCTTTAAAAAAAATGCAAGATAAACTTGGAGAAACAGCAGTGCCTTCTTCCTCAGCCTATGGTTCTTCATCATTGTCATCCCTTATCCCAATGAATGAAGCTGAGTGGTTGAGAGCCTGGAGGACAAGGGTTTCGGGTAGGCCAGAGTTGATCATCATGTAGTGGGTAGGGGATTTCTGTGTGCATTGGGTTGTTCTCTTTCTGGGTCAGGTATTTTTGGGTGTCAATGAGGTCTTGGATCTCATGCCTAAGGCGGGGGCAATTGTCAGTTTCGTGACCCTTTTGTTGGTGGAAGTAACAGAATAAGTTTAAGTCAAGGTAGTGGGGTACAGGGCTTGGAAGTGGTTTAGGTTCCAAGGGTTTCAGGAGTCCTTGCATTTTCAACTTTTCAAACACCTTCGATAGAGGCCTACCAAGGTTGGAAAATTGCCTATTTCTGATGGCGGTAACCTCGGCAGTAGTGGGCCTTGTCTCAGAATGCCCCCCAAAATTCCTCTTATTCTGGCCATAAAACTTCTGGTTCTCGGCCTCTTCTTCTTCAATGTCCATGACAGTTTCCCTCAATTGTCGGAAATCTGTAATCATCGAAGTCATCCTCCGCAGCTTACCATAAATAGAAGGCTTAGTACCCTTGATGATCATTTTGAGCTGGTCTTTCTCTGAAGGCCGAGTCTGCATCTTCAGAAGCTGGCTTCTCCAGCGGTCTACATACTCCTTGAAGCTTTCTCCCGGCTTCTGCTTAGTGTTCTCCAAATCACGGAGTGACAAGTCAATCTCTAAGTCTGTAACATACTGCTTCAGAAAAGCATCAGCTAGTTCCCTCCAATCTTCCTTAACCTTCTTCTCAAGGCTATGATACCAAACCACAGGAGCCCCCTCGAGTGACATCCCAAACATCTTTTGGACTTGGCGCTGTGATAGGCCCACTGAACTCATGACTGAGACATATTGCTGCAGATGGACTCTCGGGTCTCCATTCCCATTAACTTGGCCATGTCGGGCATTCTGAACTGAGCAGGCAACTGTTCCTCAAAGGTCATTGCCTCATAGTCTAGTAAGTCTTCATCCTTACCCTTCATCTTACGGGTAACAGACTCTATCTGATCACGGAGTTTCTGCAATTCTGCCTGAGACCCAACTTTTCTCCCAGTGATATAATCAGCCATATCATCATCAAAAGCGGGGATGTCATCCCCCAATCCATTCGGAGTCTCCTCACGTCTTACATTCTCAGAGTTTCCCCCAGCACGGGGCACAGCCATATCAGCCATAGCAGTAGTCAAAGCCTGCAACTGTTCAGTGATCTTGGCGAGACCATTCTCTAACTGATCCATACGGGACACCTCATTATCGGATTCACTCATACTTGTTCTTTTAGTGAGTCTGGTTCCTTCTCTAACCCAAACGGTATCTATGGTGTCTTTTAAGACACAGAGGATGTTAACAGGGCATATGTATGCATGATATGCATAAGAAATGTATAACATTAAATCAAATAAAATTATCAAACAAATCGGCCTATCATCATTTTAGAAACTTTTGGGACAACTGCCATAAGGGTGAACCCGTCCCAGTTTAAATGGCACAACGAGTTCACGTCTTACGGCAAAGAGCCCAACTAAATCCAAATGATAATATTCCGAAGACAAGCACTCAAGGTGGCCCATCAATCACTTAGAAGCTTTTGGCCCAATAGTCATGAAATACGTTCTTGTCCCAGTTTAAATGGCCCAACAAGCCCATATCCCATGACAAATGGTCCAAATGGATCCAAACGGTGATGTTCCCAAACATAAGCATAGAAGGGAGATAATGCAAACATAACATAATAAAATTTTTTTATAATGGCCCATCAACATTTCAGAAGCCTTGGGCCTAATAGTCATACAGTACGAACTTGCCCCAGTTTAAATGGCCCAGCAAACCCGCGTTCTGACAATAGTCCAACTGCATCCAATGAGGATGGTCCACAAGCACATACTCAAAGAAATAATTGCTACTTTAACCATACAAACCAGTCTATGGGTGGGTTTGCAAGAGTATGGACAAAGGCTCTCACTGGCGAAGGATAGCCCACAACTAGGTCTCCCCACTCAAGGGTTCAAGCGACCAAGTGAGCGTATCCCTTTTTATACACTAAGGTACGTGCCAATAAGCTATGGTGTGTGACGGACTGTCAAATGGATTTCCCGTTGTAGATCCCCCAGAGGGAAGGTGGAGCGAGGCTCACTTAAATACCCAAGCCTCTTAGGCTCTTATCGCTTGTTGTCAGGAATAAACAACGAGTCCTCCAAATTAGTCCATCACAAAGACTACAAGTAGATGGCCATATAGGTGCCCTCACAGCTTTTCCTTCTAGAAAGGTAGTGAATGAAGGAAGACACCAAACCATTACCTAGCCTCAAAGTGCCCTTGATTAAACCCTCACTTATCCACTATAGACATGGCCAATTTAAAACATAAATCCACTCATTACAAGACAATATTTCGGGGCCAATCTCACATCCCCAGTGGAGTCGCCAGACTGTGGGACACAGGAACTGAGCGACGCCGTTCCTAGGCTCGCGGCCTAGTTGGGAAGGATTACATAACATGGAGTCGCCACCCGGTGTGAACCGGGACAAAGATTTAAGGCCGCACTCACCCCTCGCAAGGGAAGACCTCAAACCGTTGGGTTCGGAATGGTCCCTTACTTGTGTCACTCGTAATGAAAGGATTCATGTAATAATTTAACTAAGCTAAGTAACACTTATTTCCAATAGTATCATGCTTCTAAATTCTCATATGCAAAATAAAACTTATGTGTACGCTTTTACATATATCTCATATTTAAAATTGCATGCTTAACATATCAAGATAGCAACGAACATACAAATTTACATATCACATTCAGGAAAACGCAAGCACACATATGGGCCTTTTCCAAGCGGTACGTGGAATTGTAGCCCAAGTACAGACCGCACTACCGTCCATTCGGAATCGGCTACGGAATTTACGTCTGGGTTTCCATCCGATATACCGCAAGAAATAATACTCAAATGTTATCATGACATAAGCATACGAATTGTGACACATTTGCATAAGAAAGATCAACCAATAGGCAATTATGCATGAATATAATAAGACAGACTCAGTTCAGTGTGTGCACGTTCGTGTAGCGTTCGTAAACGCGTTCGAACGGAAATGAAACAGAATGCTCACGTTCGAGAGTAGCGTTCGTAAACGCGTTCGAACGGAAATGAGACAGAATGCTCACGTTCGAGTAGCGTTCGTAAACGCGTTCGAACGGAGATGAGACAGAAAGCTCACGTTCGTATGGCGTTTGTTAACGCGTTCGAACGGATACGAGACCTGACCTGACACATAATAAGGCAAAAACACATGCGCGTTCGAGTTGCGTTCGTGAACGCGTTCGAACGGACACGGACCTGATGCATGAAATAGGATGCAATACATAAACATAAAATAAAAGGGCGCGGCGAAGCACTGCCGTAAAGGTGACCTTTTGGGGCTCTTGATCTCTCAAAGAGAGGACCTTTAGACCAACATGCTAAGCCCATGCGCGTCACATCACACATACAAGGATAGAACCAATCATATCAACCAAGTATGCCCGATTGAACACATCTTACATCCAATCCGAACACACATCAACCGGCGCGGCAAAGCATCGTGGTAAAGGGCTTTTAGCCCCTCCCCATAGGGGATCTCACAACACACTTACTAAGCCCATGCGCTCGATTGACTTATACATACGAAAATAAAGATAACAATATCAAACTAAGTATGCCCGATTGAACGTATCTCGCGTCCGACCGAACATACATCAACCGGCGCGGCGAAGTAGTGTCACGAAGGTGGCCTTTTCGGCTCTTTATCTCCTAAATGGAGGACCTTTGGACTAACTCACTAAGCCCATGCGCTTGGTTGAATCATGCATAACTAACGACATACATAATTTAAATGACGAGGAATAAATAAATGAAAGCAACACAAAACAAGAGAATGTGTCGTTTACTCAAGTGGTACGTGGAGTTGTGGCCCGAGTACAGATCATATTACCGTCCATTCGGAATCGGCTATGAAATTTATGTCCGGGTTTCCATCCTATACCACGAGAGACGACGTATTTTCCGTTTTAATCAATGGCCACAACACACATCACATGCAAACAATATTCAATAAATAATTAACACAATTAAAAGAATCAATAAAAAATCAAATAAAAAGTGTGAAAGGTACCCTCAGGTCTAACCTTTTAAGTCGTCTTCGGACTTGTGTTTCACGGAGATCGGAAGGGATAAAAGCTCCTTACTCTTCCGGTTCACTAGCTTAACGTCTCAACTCGCTGTTCCACTATTTTTCTTGCTGTTTTGACCTCGTTTTGCTGCTGTTTTCGCTGTATTTCTGCTCACTGTTTCAGCTCACTGTTTTGGTGTTTTAGGCTACTGTTTTTGATGTTTTTAAAGGCTTTAAGTGCAGATTTTTTATGTTAAAATAGTGCAGTTTTTATGTTACTGTTTTTAGGATTTTGGGGACTGTTTTGGGAGGATTTTTGCTGCTGTTCTAAGTGATTTGGGCTGCTGTTTTAAGGTGATTTAGGGGGGTATTTAGGCGTGTTTTAGAGGGGTGCAGGGGCTGGTTTCAGTTGCTTTAGGAAGGCTTGTTATTTTCGGCTATGGAGGGGTTGAGGAGGGTGGTGGTGGTGTGTTCGGTATGTGGAGGAGAGATGAGAGAATATTTTTGTTGCTTCTTGCTTGCAATGGGCGTGAATTGGGAAGAATTCTTGTGTATGGGCGTGAACTAGAGGAGGGGGAGAGGCTTGGTGAAGGGGGTGGTTTATATAGAGAAGGGCTAGGGCTTCACCTTGTTTCACAAGGAAGGGATTTGGTTTAGGTGTTGGACAAGGAAAGTCAAGGATTTGATGGAGACAAGATTGGTTCAAATTAGGAAGTCAATATCTTCAAATTGGTTATGAGTGATTTAATTAGGCATGACATCCTTTTAATTTAGTATATGATTTATTTGATTTGTTTAGATTAGGCATGATTATATTTTGTGTTTTATTTAATTGGTAAATGGTTTAATTAAAATATTTAATTCAAATACATTATCTAATTAATTTAATTTAATATTTGGTTTAATTTGAGTGTGTATTATGTCAAGTTGGCGCCAAAGAGAGGAGTGGGCCTTGGTTGGTGGGCTTGGTTAGGTGTTGGACTTTAATGTGTTGGACTTTAATGTGTTGGATCTTAAGTTAATTTAATTTGTGACATGCACTTAAAGGTTCCAATTGTTTTGGATTGGGCTTGGATGTGGGGTCTTGGGCCTTGCACAATTTTTAAACAGCAATCAAACGAGTTACTCGAGGCTAAACTAGTGTGAACTTAATCCATCAACGAGTCAATTCTTGACTCTTCCCTTCCGATGTCCGTTTCCCGCGGTTTCCGCAACTTAAGAGGTAGTTGTCTCCAAATGAGACTCATCCTCGGGTTTCACATGCAAAAATGCAATGCCTACAGCAGGATCACAATTGAATGAGATCCGGGAAACAAACACCCTCATAACTTGTAACTCTGTCTTCATCCGTCTTCTTGCTTCCTTCGAACATCAGATTCTCCAACTGTAGTAGTTCTTCTTCCCATTTACTTCCCCTTTTTGCCACTTCCTCCCCATCACTGTCTGAGAAGTTTTCCCAGAAATCCCTCATCTGCTTTATTTCATCTTTGCCACTGTTGTCTTGTATCCCCATGCGAGAAGTTTGATGGCGGTGGGTCTGGAGGGCAAGGATATCTGGTAGGCCAGTTTTGATCATATGTGTGGGCAGAGGTTTTCTGTGTGTGTCGGGTCATTCTTTTTCGGGGTTAGGTATTTTATGGGAGTCTATGAGGTCCTGGATTTTGTGCCTAAGGCGGACGCAGTTGTTAGTTTCATGACCCTTTTACTGATGGAAGTAACAGTAAAGGTTCAAGTTAAGGTAACATGGCACAGGACTTGGAAGTGGTTTAGGCTCTAAGGGATATAAGAGTCATTGCCTTTTCGGCTCTTCGAATACTTTTGACAAAGGTTTACCTAAATTGGAGAATCGTCTATTTCTGACAGGGGTAACCCCAGAGGGAGTGGGTTTGGGCTTTGAAGGTTTCCCAATGATCTTTCCATTCTGGTTGCACAACTCTCTATTATCAGCTATATGGAGTACGGCCAAACTGGTCACAACATTAGTCATAGCTTGTAATATCTCAATAATCCCTGTTACTTTGGTCTCCAATTGATCTAGGCGGGACTCCTCGTCGGCTAACTTGCTCATGCTAGTTAATGGTCCTTTGACAAATCTTCCTTCTTAACCCAACGGGAATCTATGATGGCTTTTAGAACACAAGGGTTTAGCATGATGCATGTATGCATGAGGTGCATGAGAGGCATATAACATATAAATCATACTAAGTCAATAAAATTTTCAAACAAGTCGGCCCATTATTATTTTAGAAGCTTTTGGGCTGACTGTCATAAGAGTGAACACTTCCCAGTTTAAATGGCCCAACGAGTTCATATCTTATGGCAAAGAGCCCAACTAAATCCAAATGATAATACTCCGAACACAATCACAAAATGGCCCATTGTCATTTAGAAGCCTTTGGCCCAATCGTCATAAGATACGTTCTTGTCCCAGTTTAAATGCCCCAACAAGCCCATATCTCATGACAAAAGACCCAGATGGATTCAAATATCAATGTTCTCAAACATAAGCATACAAGGAAGATATTATAAAATAATAACTTCTACCGTGTGGCCCACCATCATTTCAGAAGCTTTGGGCCTAATTGTCATAAGATACGAACCTGCCCCAGTTTAAATGGCCCAGCAAGTTCGCATTTTTGACAAATAGTCCAATTCATCCAAATGATAATGGTCTTAAAGCACAATGAAATATTTGTTATAGGCTATACAACCCGGTCTACGCATGGGTTCGTGGGAGTATGGACAAAGGCTCTCATCGACGAAGGATGGCCCACAACTAGGTCTCCTCAATCAATGGTTCGAGCAACCAAGTGAGCACACCCTTTTTTATACACTAAGGTACGTGCCAATGAGCTATGGTGTGTGACTGACTGTCAAATGGATTTCCCGTTGTAGATTCCCCAGAGGGAAGATGGAGCGAGACTCACTTAAATACCCAAGCCTCTTAGGCTCTTATCGTTTGGTGTCAGGAATAAACAATGATTCCTCCAAATTAGTCCATCACAATAGGCTACGAGTAGATGGCTATCTAGGTGCCTTCGCAGCTTTTCCTTCTAGAAAGGTAGTGAGTGAAGGAAGACATCAAACCATTACATAGCCTTAAAATTCCTTTGATCACAACCCCCATTTCACACATTTGTAGACACGGTTAATTAAAGCATAAATCTATACATTACAAGGCATTATTTCGAGGCCGATTCTCTATCCCCAGTGGAGTCGCCAGACTGTGGGAACACAGGAACTGGGCGACGCATGCTGTTCCAGGCTCGGGGGCCTAGTTGGGAGTACGGAGTAGCCAACGGAGGACTGAACCGGAGAATAAGAGAGTAGCCACCCGGTGTGAACCGGGACAAAGATTTAAGGCCGCACTCACCCCTCGCAAGGGAATACCTCAAACCATTGGGTTCGGAATGGTCCCTTACTTATGCAACTTGTAATGTAAAGATTTATGCAATACTCCAACCAAGCCTATGACATATATTTCCAAGTGCACCACAATCTTAAATTCACATGCTTAAAAGTATAGTTTACATCTAACATACATGAAACCAAATCTTATTGCCAAATTCACATGCTCAAAGGTAGGCCTTTGCAACAACAAGCACATAACGTCATAAGAATTCAATCATTCATGTAAATATAAACACAAACAGTCATGGTAACATTTGCAAGTAATGTAAAGGAAATCAAAATGACGACAAATAATATTGTAGGCGCATTATGTAAAGAAGCATATAAGATATGGTCAAAATAATCGCATGATAAACGAGATCAATACAAACACGCAACTTTAAAAGATGAAGAAATACACGAATTTAAACATGCCAAAGATGAAAAAATCAAAGATGCAATTTTACATTAAAGATGAACATGCCATAATGTGATGCTAAAGGATGCAACTAACATTAGTGAAAGAAAGGAATACCGAGAAGAAGAGAAATGCAATATGCGCCTATGTCCGTGCAATCACTACCAATTTTCCATTAAGCATGTTACGTGTGATGCAAGATTATGCAATGATATGTCATATGGATGAATGATATGGAAAAGAAAGCATGACACAACGTTGCGCGACAAAAAAAGAAATAAAGTGCATGGTTAAAATGACATTTTGCAAAAACAGCGATAAATCGCATAATAAACAGCGCGGCGAAACATCATGGCAAAGGTAGCCTTGTGGTGTTTTCCCTCGAATGGAGGACCTTAGAACCATCCTAGTTAAGCCCATGCGCACATATCACATAATCAAGTGCAACAAATAAAGAAGCATAAAAAATGGATTTTTGTAAAACATCGATAAATCGTGTAATAAACAGCGCGGCAAAACATCATGGCAAAGGTAGCCTTATGGCGTTTTCCCTCGAATGGAGGACCTTAAAACCACCCTAGTCAAGCCCATGCACATATATCACATAATGCATAAAAAATAAAACAAATAAATAAAGAATATCGGATTTCGTATACCCGATTGAACACATCTCTCGTCCAATCAAGTATACATCATCCGGCGCGGCGAAGCCTCGGGTAAAGGATTTCAACCCCTTTAAGGGGACCTTTCATCACACTTGCTAAGCCCATGCGCACATATTACATAATGCATAAAAAAATAAAACAATAAATAAAGAATGTCGGATTTCGTATACCCGATTGAACACATCTCTCGTCAAATCAAGTATACATCATCCGGCGCGGCGAAGCCTCGGGTAAAGGATTTTAACCCCTTTAAGGGGACCTTTCATCGCTCTTGCTAAGCCCATGCGCATCATCTCCATATGACATAAATGAATGATATGCGGAAATTAAAAGACAGAAAAATTAAACGGCAAATAATCAAATGAACAAGATAACATAAAATCAACAAGTGTCATTTGCTCAAGTGGTACGTGGAATTGTTGCCCAAGTACAGACCGCACTACCGTCCATTCAGATTCGGCTACGGAATTTACGTCTGGGTTTCCATCCTATATACCACAAGAGACGACACTTGCATTCATCCAAAATCCACAACAAACATCATATACACAACAAATGCCACAAATACAGAAAATATAATCAAAGTAAATGACCAGAAATTAAATAGAAATAAGTGTGAAAAATACCCTCAGGTCTAACCTTTTTAGTTGTCCTCGGACTTGCGTTTCACGGAGATCGGAAGGGATGAAAGCTCCTTACTTTTCCGGTTCACTAGCTTCGCATTTTGGCTCGCTGTTCCACTATTTTTTCCACTGTTTTGGTGTCGTTTTGCTGCTGTTTTTGACGTGTTTTCTGCTCACTGTTTCAGGTACATTTAGGGACTGTTTTGTGCGGTTTTGGGACTGTTTTGGGGTATTTTCGGGGACTATTTTGGGCAGTTTTCTGGGCACTTTTCTTGATGTTTCTGGGTGTATTTTCTGGACAGTTTCGGGTGCAGTTTACTGGGCAGTAAGAGGGTTTTGTACGTGCAGTTATGGGTTGTGCGGTGGAGAGGGCTGTGCGGTAATGGAGGGAGCTGTGAGGTGCGCTTATGCGCAGGTAATTTTCAGGTCAGTGGGTGAAGGATGAGGGCTGTTACGTGAAAGGGTTGTAGTGACCGAGAAGATGAAGGTGTGATCAGGGGTTCCAGTGGCAATGAGGATGCGTGGGTTTAAGAGTGAAGGTCAGTGGCATTGGTGATGATTGCTTGATGATAAAGAGTGTAATGGTGAGGATCAGGGGCATATCTTGTAGAGTTTATGTTGTAAATGTGAATTTCAATAATAAAAAAAAAAAAGGGAGTTACATGTTTTGAAATTTAAATAGTTGTTACAAAAGTTTTAATTTGAGAAGTTACAAAAAAAAAAAAAATAATATTTAATTGGGCGTGTGTATATATATATTGTAACACATTTTTTTTGTAACAGTGTTCCATTTAATTTCTCATAACAGTTTTTCAATTGGTTCAAATCTGTAACAGTTGAAACACGTTTTGATTTTTAATGAGCAATGTTTAATAAAATATTTTAAGCACAAAACGTACAAGAAAATAAGTGGACAATGTTTTAATTATTTAATTATGGACAGCTATATATTTTCCTATATAAAGAAGCTTCACATTTTTTTTAAAATAGGGTGAGAAAAAAAACAAAACAAATTCTTGGTGAATGAGCAGAGAGAAACAAAGCAGTTTTGTGAAAGAGAAAAAAAAAAAAGTAAAAATATATACACAGCCGAGGAGAAAATCAACGTTTTCTTATTTTTCTAGTTCTGGTTTCTTGCATCAACTTTGCAAGCAAAGCCGAGAACAATCAACCTTATTCGTGGATACTGTTTTACAGAAATTGCTTTTCTTTGTATTTTCTTCTTTGATACCGAGCAATAATTTTATTTTGGGTGTAAGTATTCCAATCGGTTTTGTGCAAAATCGATTGAGACAGTGTTAATCTGGGCTTGTTTTATCCTGGAGACGGCGGGGCTGAAATACTGCTAGCACAATTCCAGGCAGAGCCACGAAACGTCTTAAAGAGAGCGAACCGATCCGCGACTCAACCCATATTCACTTTTACATCCTTGGTGAACGGTAAAATTATTTTAATTTGTGCTTATTGTACTAACAATTTTAAGACGTTTCGATCTGCCATATTCATTTATGTTATGTTTGTTAATGTTCTTATGTTGCAATTATAAAGTAAATTATGCAAGAAATAAATTTTAAGTGAATTGATAGGCTTGTGAGAAATTTAGCTTTATCATATTTTATATCCTGAGTCTTGACAAATATTCATACTTCATGAAATTGGAATATTTGATGTTTGCATCCTGCAGAGTGTTATTTTGAATTGAGCTTTTGCATAAAAAAAAAAATATATATATATATATATACATGATTATTGGTTTAGATGTTCAACCATGTGGGATTATATGTTTTAATAGATTTTCTGTTGGTATGCTTATGATATTCCTTAAATTTAGATGGTCAGCTCTTTTGCTGTAGTTTTATAAGCACATTCATGAAGTAACAACTTTCATGTGATAACAGTCATGCTGATGTTTTAGAGTTGATGTTTTTTTTTTTAAAATATTTGATGTATATGCTGCATGACTTACTTTGTTTTGTCAACGTCTCTACAATATTTGAATATGCATGTTTGAGTATATAATTTTGATAAAATCATTTATGCTAAATATGAGATGAGACATTAAGATTGATGAAATTGTTGAACTTCTAGAATAGACAATGGTGAAATGGTTGTTATTGTATATAGATGATTATTTTGAATTGTCCACAATTTCAAGAAGCTGCAGGAAAATGTTTAAATACATTTATAATTTAATTGATGACTACTAACTGTTTATTGAAATTTTTTCAATGCTTGCTAGAATATGAGTGGATATATAGATTATTGATGTTGATAGTCTGATGTCATATTCTGAAATTTTTATACTTATCCTGTGAGTTTTATTTGAGAAATTATTTGGAATATATTGTCTATTATGAATTGGACATGTGTTTATCGATTTGAATGATTTTGGATTAAAATATGTTGTTATTGAAATCATGATTTTTATGGTTTCTTGGAAGCCGAACAGTCCCTGTATGTGGCTTATTTATATGGTTTAAATTTGTAGAAAATTCAATGACTTTCATCGATTCTCGTTCTAGAAATAATTGAACACTTTTAACTTTGTTGTTACTTGTTAGTTCAAAATGGTGTCTGGATCTTTCATGTGTCAATGATTTAATCAGTTTAGATCTTTTTGTGCTTGATCTCAATTGAGACTTGAAGGTTGTTCCCATTTTGTTGTATATATAATAGCTGAGCCAACTGTTGAAGCAGCAAAGATATTGCCACCTAAGGCAGAGAAGAAGAAGAGTAAAGCTTGCTAATTATTTTTCTAACTCTTTTGCTGACAAGTATGATTGTTCTCATTGTCTGTTTTTCTTCATATATTGCGATTGCTTATTGACTGTACACTGGAGAGAGACAACATTTCAACGGATACTCTTCTTGTTCAACATGATGTCAGTGAGAAGCATGAAGTTGGCATTGCTAAGTATAGCAATGATTCCTGACATTGTTTTTCCTGGAGGCTTATATGCATATATTCTCACTAGCCTCACATACAAGAGCTGTGAATCATATGCAAATGTTGTCATAATTGCTAAGCAGAAAGTAATGAAGATGAATCAATTACTGAAACTAATAAAACAACGATGATGAAATATGTGGGAATCAAATACTCAACGGTATGTTTGATGCATTATTTAATATTTATCATGATGAATTTACTGCAAAAGAATAATAGAAAGTTAAAGCTGTCCTAAATACATGCATATATGGTCTTTGTTTCAATATGAATGATTATGACCTTAGGAATAACAAGAATAATAACCACTGAAAAATAAAACAATCTGGATGGACACTAACCTCCCTCAAGAAATGATGATAGGTAGTTCCAATGCTACAACTGTAGCAAACTATGGCACATTGCCCGGAACTACCGGTTAAAGAGTTCTGCTCCAAAAGCAAACTTTACCGAAGACCAACTTGTTACTACGATCCTTTAGATCAACATGTTTGGTAGATTCGAGGGATGGTGGGTAGGCATTGTTGTTTTCCGTCATGTCTGATATGATTTTGCTATGTTCGAGTTATTTGTATAAGCTGTGAAATTTAAATTTTATTTTATGAAATATGGAAGGTTTGAGAACCTAGAACTTTGAGTATAACATTAATAGAAACATATAAATTTTATGATTGATATGAACATATTGTTTCTTTGAAAAATATTTCTTTGATATTAAGGAATAGTGGGGGCTCGACCTTTAATGATAAATTGGAATAGTGGGGGTTTTACCTCTGAAAATTCGAGGTTATCCTAAGTTCTGACCCTATGCGGAATTACATACAATAAACAGGACAAGTCCTGTTACTGCTACTATGGAATTGCAACAGACAATATAACAAATCAACCAACTAAAATAATAAGCTGCAAATGTAAAAACAATAACAATAATTAAAGCAGCAAATATAATCAAACCACACAAGATCAACACAAGTAATTTTGGTGACGAAGTGGAAAACTCTTCCGAGTAAAAAACCACTCCGGGTATATCGGCTACCAGCCCAATCCACTATATCGAGAAAAACTTACAGCGATGGTCAAGACCTATGGTGGCAACTCCACCGACTCAAGTACCTCTATACTGCAAGAACTCAAGGCAACTCCTCAAGCCCGCGACCCACGGTTTTCTTCAGAACCTCTGAAGTCTCTGAGTAGATTGTATCACCTCTGAACGCCGGAACTCCGACTACCAAAACTCCTCCTATAGAACTCTAAAGGATTAGGGATTTTGGGTTATGTTGTGTTGAAGGTTTATCAAAGATGGAATCACACCATTAATGAAGAAGACAAGGAGATGAAGAAGTCTTCAATGGTGGATTCAAAGAGTTGAAAGCTTTGAGAGGTTTTGGCTCAAAAGGAATATGTTTCAACTATTGGGGAAGGTGGCTCAATGTTTGTTTATATAGGTAGGGCAAAGGAAAAGGGTTTCCTAGTCTTATTTTGGCTTTAAAACGTGTCTAAGAAAACCTACTTACGCAGGGACGTTCGAACGCACTTCAAACGCAACTCAAACGCAAAGTTTCTGCCTCGAAAACGTTCGAACTAATTTACGAACGCAACACGAACGCGGAACGCGGACTGGTTTTCAGGGACAACTTAAAATGCTTGTAACTTTCTCGTATCTTGTCCAAATCATGAGTTCTTTATATGTACGCGATCGTCTTTGAGTCTACTTTCCAATGCAACAGACCTCATGTCAATTGGAGCTCTAAATCTTCTGAAATATGCAAAAGAGTAAGCATCGCTCTGAAATCTCTATCTCATGTTGCCAAATACTTGTCCAATTGCTCCGAGATCTTCAAGACTCATTACAACTCAATTGAACTTATTTTGTCACGGAAACATGCCAATAAAAATGGAACTCACAATCTCCCCCTTTGGCATTCCGTGACAAAATACTACCTAATACAAAGACTACGGTAATAGACCCAAAAAGCAAATAGTCAACTGTCAACCATCAAAACAGTGACTTATTACAAATGGACTCGATATAACACCTAACAAAGTAGTCTTGAAAGTAATGCCACCGCAGCAACATACCTGCTACCTGAAACATCCACAAACAACAATATACCGTGAAAGGCATTGGGATAATCAAGTAAAACATAAAGCAGGTAAAAATCTCATGCATGTACAAGTAGAAATCCATCTCCCCCTTAATCTTAACTCCCCTTCAAACGGAGATATCTAAAGGATATTCTACGAATCTCTCCTATATATTAAGGCTCTCCCCCTTAATATATTACTCTCCCCCTTTTTGTCACGAAATGACAAAGGGTAAAAGAAACAGGAAAAATAACAGGAGAACAGGAGAAAACACATGCAAGAGCATAAACAAACAGGAATTACTCCCCCTCACTAACAGGCACATAGTTAGCAAAATAACCCACGGGAAGCAATCAAGAAACTCATAAAAATGCACAGAAAAAAAAATTGTATGCAAGAACATGAAGCACACACAGGCACATACTGAGATAAATACAAATCCTGTCAAAAGCTGACTGAAACAGCATTTCAAGCTGAGACAATGATACCCAGTCAGTATTCAGCTGTTTATGACATGAAACAATATGCATTATTTTAAAAGTGGCTAAATACAACACTTATGCATATGACATAAACACCAAAGCATATAAAGCACTTGCGTGGAAAATAAAGTGCATAACGAATCAAGGCTTAAGACCTTATTTTATGAGCTGGACACAGCCAAAGAAATCCATCTCTAAACAAACCAAGTCCACAAAATAGGTGTTCAAACCCAGCACCACTAGGACCTGAAAATAAGCAACATTGGTTGCATGCTATAATATTTACCCCAGAAATATCATGAGCTCATATTTAATAACTCTTTCGAGTGAAGGGTTTTTGCCCTTATCTTTTGAAATTGGCCATTTTGGCTCTTTTGCACTTGAGTCTCATTGTCTTTTTAAATATATTTCTTTTTACTTTTACAAGGGGATAGCAAGGTCATCTAGTCAAAGGTCACACTATTGAGCAAACAGGATATGATAGAAATTGGATTGCTATTCCAAAAACTCATACATGCGACCAAGCCTTGATAAATTAAAAACGTGTATGTGGAAGTGCAAGCACAAGATATACCAAAGGTTTTTATCACACACACTCATGTATATAGAGCATCAAGAAAAATAACAGCATATCATACATGCATAATCATATATCCTACATACCAGGATCACATGCACATGTTATTCATGCTCTAACAAGCCATAAAAATATTTTTGGTCTTTTTCAAAATATATAATAAATTTTTTTTTTGATTTTTTGCAGTTTTAAGGAACAAAAAAAAAAAAAAAAAAGACACAAACAGGCTTGTAAAATATCCAATGGTACGTGGAGTTGTATCCCGAGTGCAGATCATATCACCGTCCATTCGGAATCGGCTATGAAATTTATGTCCGGGTTTCCATCCTATATACCAAGGGACATATAACAAAAACAAGACACACACACACACACACACCTATGCTGTGAAAACAAAATAAACGTGCAAAAACATAAAACACACGCACACACACATGCAATGGGAAAATACAAATGCATCTTTTAAGCAGAGTTACACCGAAGTGCACTCTCATCATATCCATCAGGACATGCAGAAGTAGATGGGAAATCATCTTGCTTCTTCACCCAAACCTTTCTAGAAACCTCTTCCACATGAGAGTTCCCAGACACAAAAAGCAAGTTTCTCACTCAAGAATTGAGTTTGTTTGGTTAGTGCAGAAACTTGAGACATTAGATTTGAAGAGTCAAATCTAGGTGACACCTTCTTAGGCCTCTTCTTTTGCTTGTGAAGCATGAAGCACTTAGGCCTAATGTGTCCCGCCTTGCCACAATGATGGCACACAGGCACAAACCTCAGATGAGAGCGAGGTTTACCCACAGCACCTCTAGATCGAGGTGGGTCACAGGACGAGGAATAAATGGAGGAAAACATGACTACACTCAACAGGTTTCTTGCCTAAGTCATGTTTAGCTGATACAGGCACAGCTTTGGAAGAAGAAGCCTTATCACAGTTCGGCGCAAGAAATAATTCCTAACATACGGTCCACATTTTTATTCTCACTAGAAAATACAGACAATTGGGTTCTAGTATCTTCAAGTTCAGTTTCTAATATTTGGACCCTATTAATTAGACCTCTATTTCTCTCCTCCAGGTCATCTACCATCAAAAGGCTCTGCTCAAATTTGGCTTGAGCTTCATTCTTTTCTAGCTCAACAGCTTTCAGCCTTTTATTGACCTCTATGTTAGTCTTCTTAATAGCTAAACTCTCATTAAACAGTTCAACATAAGCTACTTGAAGACTTTCCTCATCTACAGACTCATCAAGAGAGACTTCAGAATCAGCATCATTAACAACAATCTCTCTCTCATCAGTCACACTAGCAGTAAAGGCAATAAAATTTTTCTTGCCTTTAGGAGACTCATCAGAAGAATAACCACCTTCTGAATCACTAGGAGAGGCAGCCATGGCTTTCTTGCCTTTAGCTCTGAGATATGTAGGGCACTCTGGTCGAATATGCCCATAGCCTTCACACTCATGGCATTGGACATCACGGGATCTACTACCCCTATCCTCTCTAGACTCTTTTCTGCTATGCCTACTATCTCTAGGCATAACCTCCCTATCTCTATTACTGCTATGGCCACTTTTCTTAAGTTTAAGAAATTTCTTAAACTTCTTTGCAAACAAGGCCAAATCATGATCCTTGATGGTATCATCATCACTAAACGAATCATGCACAACTTCCTTAGCGATTTTCATCGCAAACGTTTTTGGCTCTCTAAAACCAGGAAGCTTTTTCTCATAAACCTGCAACTTTCCTACGAGTTCATCTAAATTAAGCTGATCGAGGTCATTGCTTTCCTCGATGGCGGTGATTTTGGGTAGGAACTTATCAGGTAGGGATCTCAGGATTTTCCTAACTATCCTATTGGTAGGAATAGTCTCACCTAGGTTAAAGCTTGAGTTAACGATATCGTTAATCTCAGCATAAAATGATTCAAAGGTCTCATCATCTTTCATTTTGGCGACCTCAAACCTAGTGGCTAAATCCTGGAGTCTATTATTTTTAACAGACAATGTGCCCTCATGCACAGTCTGCAGGATGTCCCAAGCATCCTTGGCTATCTCACACATTGAGATTCTCCTAAACTCAGCAGAACAGACAGCACCATGTATGGCATTAACAGCTTTGCTGTTCCTATTGCTATAGTATCAAATTCGTCCTTGGTCCAGGTCAATTTGTCTTTAGGGGTAGTGACCCCATCAACAGTAACAACGGGAGTTTCCACCCGTATTCAACAGTCATCCAGACCCTCTCATCTAAGGACTTAAGGAACGCTCTCATGCGAACCTTCCAATGCAAATATTCCGTGCCATCAAAAAATGGCGGACAATTTAAGGGTTGACTACGCTCCATAGCTAATGGGTCAAGGATCGAGTTCGGGCTCTGATACCAATTAAAAATTCGAGGTTATCCTAAGTTCTGACCCTATGCGGAATTACATACAATAAACAGGACAAGTCATGTTACTGCTACTATGGAATTGCAACAGACAATATAACAAATCAACCAACTAAAATAATAAGCTGCAAATGTAAAAACAATAACAATAATTAAAGCAGCAAATATAATCAAACCACACAAGATCAACACAAGTAATTTTGGTGACGAAGTGGAAAACTCTTCCGAGTAAAAAACCACTCCGGGTATATCGGCTACCAGCCCAATCCACTATATCGAGAAAAACTTACAGCGATGGTCAAGACCTATGGTGGCAACTCCACCGACTCAAGTACCTCTATACTGCAAGAACTCAAGGCAACTCCTCAAGCCCGCGACCCACGGTTTTCTTCAGAACCTCTGAAGTCTCTGAGTAGATTGTATCACCTCTGAACGCCGGAACTCCGACTACCAAAACTCCTCCTATAGAACTCTAAAGGATTAGGGATTTTGGGTTATGTTGTGTTGAAGGTTTATCAAAGATGGAATCACACCATTAATGAAGAAGACAAGGAGATGAAGAAGTCTTCAATGGTGGATTCAAAGAGTTGAAAGCTTTGAGAGGTTTTGGCTCAAAAGGAATATGTTTCAACTATTGGGGAAGGTGGCTCAATGTTTGTTTATATAGGTAGGGCAAAGGAAAAGGGTTTCCTAGTCTTATTTTGGCTTTAAAACGTGTCTAAGAAAACCTACTTACGCAGGGACGTTCGAACGCACTTCAAACGCAACTCAAACGCAAAGTTTCTGCCTCGAAAACGTTCGAACTAATTTACGAACGCAACACGAACGCGGAACGCGGACTGGTTTTCAGGGACAACTTAAAATGCTTGTAACTTTCTCGTATCTTGTCCAAATCATGAGTTCTTTATATGTACGCGATCGTCTTTGAGTCTACTTTCCAATGCAACAGACCTCATGTCAATTGGAGCTCTAAATCTTCTGAAATATGCAAAAGAGTAAGCATCGCTCTGAAATCTCTATCTCATGTTGCCAAATACTTGTCCAATTGCTCCGAGATCTTCAAGACTCATTACAACTCAATTGAACTTATTTTGTCACGGAAACATGCCAATAAAAATGGAACTCACAATCTCCCCCTTTGGCATTCCGTGACAAAATACTACCTAATACAAAGACTACGGTAATAGACCCAAAAAGCAAATAGTCAACTGTCAACCATCAAAACAGTGACTTATTACAAATGGACTCGATATAACACCTAACAAAGTAGTCTTGAAAGTAATGCCACCGCAGCAACATACATGCTACCTGAAACATCCACAAACAACAATATACCGTGAAAGGCATTGGGATAATCAAGTAAAACATAAAGCAGGTAAAAATCTCATGTATGTACAAGTAGAAATCCCTCTCCCCCTTAATCTTAACTCCCCTTCAAACGGAGATATCTAAAGGATATTCTACGAATCTCTCCTATATATTAAGGCTCTCCCCCTTAATATATTACTCTCCCCCTTTTTGTCACGAAATGACAAAGGGTAAAAGAAACAGGAAAAATAACAGGAGAACAGGAGAAAACACATGCAAGAGCATAAACAAACAGGAATTACTCCCCCTCACTAACAGGCACATAGTTAGCAAAATAACCCACGGGAAGCAATCAAGAAACTCATAAAAATGCACAGAAAAAAAAAATTGTATGCAAGAACATGAAGCACACACAGGCACATACTGAGATAAATACAAATCCTGTCAAAAGCTGACTGAAACAGCATTTCAAGCTGAGACAATGATACCCAGTCAGTATTCAGCTGTTTATGACATGAAACAATATGCATTATTTTAAAAGTGGCTAAATACAACACTTATGCATATGACATAAACACCAAAGCATATAAAGCACTTGCGTGGAAAATAAAGTGCATAACGAATCAAGGCTTAAGACCTTATTTTATGAGCTGGACACAGCCAAAGAAATCCATCTCTAAACAAACCAAGTCCACAAAATAGGTGTTCAAACCCAGCACCACTAGGACCTGAAAATAAGCAACATTGGTTGCATGCTATAATATTTACCCCAGAAATATCATGAGCTCATATTTAATAACTCTTTCGAGTGAAGGGTTTTTGCCCTTATCTTTTGAAATTGGCCATTTTGGCTCTTTTGCACTTGAGTCTCATTGTTCTTTTTAAATATATTTCTTTTTACTTTTACAAGGGGATAGCAAGGTCATCTAGTCAAAGGTCACACTATTGAGCAAACAGGATATGATAGAAATTGGATTGCTATTCCAAAAACTCATACATGCGACCAAGCCTTGATAAATTAAAAACGTGTATGTGGAAGTGCAAGCACAAGATATACCAAAGGTTTTTATCACACACACTCATGTATATAGAGCATCAAGAAAAATAACAGCATATCATACATGCATAATCATATATCCTACATACCAGGATCACATGCACATGTTATTCATGCTCTAACAAGCCATAAAAATATTTTTGGTCTTTTTCAAAATATATAATAAATTTTTTTTTTGATTTTTTGCAGTTTTAAGGAACAAAAAAAAAAAAAGACACAAACAGGCTTGTAAAATATCCAATGGTACGTGGAGTTGTATCCCGAGTGCAGATCATATCACCGTCCATTCGGAATCGGCTATGAAATTTATGTCCGGGTTTCCATCCTATATACCAAGGGACATATAACAAAAACAAGACACACACACACACACCCATATGCTGTGAAAACAAAATAAACGTGCAAAAACATAAAACACACGCACACACACATGCAATGGGAAAATACAAATGCATCTCTTAAGCAGAGTTACACCGAAGTGCACTCTCATCATATCCATCAGGACATGCAGAAGTAGATGGGAAATCATCTTGCTTCTTCACCCAAACCTTTCTAGAAACCTCTTCCACATGAGAGTTCCCAGACAACAAAGCAAGTTTCTCACTCAAGAATTGAGTTTGTTTGGTTAGTGCAGAAACTTGAGACATTAGATTTGAAGAGTCAAATCTAGGTGACACCTTCTTAGGCCTCTTCTTTTGCTTGTGAAGCATGAAGCACTTAGGCCTAATGTGTCCCGCCTTGCCACAATGATGGCACACAGGCACAAACCTCAGATGAGAGCGAGGTTTACCCACAGCACCTCTAGATCGAGGTTGGGTCACAGGACGAGGAATAAATGGAGGAATAACATGACTACACTCAACAGGTTTCTTGCCTAAGTCATGTTTAGCTGATACAGGCACAGCTTTGGAAGAAGAAACCTTATCACAGTTCGGCGCAGAAATAATTCCTAACATACGGTCCACATTTTTATTCTCACTAGAAAATACAGACAATTGGGTTCTAGTATCTTCAAGTTCAGTTTCTAATATTTGGACCCTATTAATTAGACCTCTATTTCTCTCCTCCAGGTCATCTACCATCAAAAGGCTCTGCTCAAATTTGGCTTGAGCTTCATTCTTTTCTAGCTCAACAGCTTTCAGCCTTTTATTGACCTCTATGTTAGTCTTCTTAATAGCTAAACTCTCATTAAACAGTTCAACATAAGCTACTTGAAGACTTTCCTCATCTACAGACTCATCAAGAGAGACTTCAGAATCAGCATCATTAACAACAATCTCTCTCTCATCAGTCACACTAGCAGTAAAGGCAATAAAATTTTTCTTGCCTTTAGGAGACTCATCAGAAGAATAACCACCTTCTGAATCACTAGGAGAGGCAGTCATGGCTTTCTTGCCTTTAGCTCTGAGATATGTAGGGCACTCTGGTCGAATATGCCCATAGCCTTCACACTCATGGCATTGGACATCACGGGATCTACTACCCCTATCCTCTCTAGACTCTTTTCTGCTATGCCTACTATCTCTAGGCATAACCTCCCTATCTCTATTACTGCTATGGCCACTTTTCTTAAGTTTAAGAAATTTCTTAAACTTCTTTGCAAACAAGGCCAAATCATGATCCTTGATGGTATCATCATCACTAAACGAATCATGCACAACTTCCTTAGCGATTTTCATCGCAAACGTTTTTGGCTCTCTAAAACCAGGAAGCTTTTTCTCATAAACCTGCAACTTTCCTACGAGTTCATCTAAATTAAGCTGATCGAGGTCATTGCTTTCCTCGATGGCGGTGATTTTGGGTAGGAACTTATCAGGTAGGGATCTCAGGATTTTCCTAACTATCCTATTGGTAGGAATAGTCTCACCTAGGTTAAAGCTTGAGTTAACGATATCGTTAATCTCAGCATAAAATTGATCAAAGGTCTCATCATCTTTCATTTTGGCGACCTCAAACCTAGTGGCTAAATCCTGGAGTCTATTATTTTTAACAGACAATGTGCCCTCATGCACAGTCTGCAGGATGTCCCAAGCATCCTTGGCTATCTCACACATTGAGATTCTCCTAAACTCAGCAGAACAGACAGCACCATGTATGGCATTAACAGCTTTGCTGTTCCTATTGCTAGTATCAAATTCGTCCTTGGTCCAGGTCAATTTGTCTTTAGGGGTAGTGACCCCATCAACAGTAACAACGGGAGGTTTCCACCCGTATTCAACAGTCATCCAGACCCTCTCATCTAAGGACTTAAGGAACGCTCTCATGCGAACCTTCCAATGCAAATATTCCGTGCCATCAAAAAATGGCGGACAATTTAAGGGTTGACTACGCTCCATAGCTAATGGGTCAAGGATCGAGTTCGGGCTCTGATACCAATTGAAAATTCGAGGTTATCCTAAGTTCTGACCCTATGCGGAATTACATACAATAAACAGGACAAGTCCTGTTACTGCTACTATGGAATTGCAACAGACAATATAACAAATCAACCAACTAAAATAATAAGCTGCAAATGTAAAAACAATAACAATAATTAAAGCAGCAAATATAATCAAACCACACAAGATCAACACAAGTAATTTTGGTGACGAAGTGGAAAACTCTTCCGAGTAAAAAACCACTCCGGGTATATCGGCTACCAGCCCAATCCACTATATCGAGAAAAACTTACAGCGATGGTCAAGACCTATGGTGGCAACTCCACCGACTCAAGTACCTCTATACTGCAAGAACTCAAGGCAACTCCTCAAGCCCGCGACCCACGGTTTTCTTCAGAACCTCTGAAGTCTCTGAGTAGATTGTATCACCTCTGAACGCCGGAACTCCGACTACCAAAACTCCTCCTATAGAACTCTAAAGGATTAGGGATTTTGGGTTATGTTGTGTTGAAGGTTTATCAAAGATGGAATCACACCATTAATGAAGAAGACAAGGAGATGAAGAAGTCTTCAATGGTGGATTCAAAGAGTTGAAAGCTTTGAGAGGTTTTGGCTCAAAAGGAATATGTTTCAACTATTGGGGAAGGTGGCTCAATGTTTGTTTATATAGGTAGGGCAAAGGAAAAGGGTTTCCTAGTCTTATTTTGGCTTTAAAACGTGTCTAAGAAAACCTACTTACGCAGGGACGTTCGAACGCACTTCAAACGCAACTCAAACGCAAAGTTTCTGCCTCGAAAACGTTCGAACTAATTTACGAACGCAACACGAACGCGGAACGCGGACTGGTTTTCAGGGACAACTTAAAATGCTTGTAACTTTCTCGTATCTTGTCCAAATCATGAGTTCTTTATATGTACGCGATCGTCTTTGAGTCTACTTTCCAATGCAACAGACCTCATGTCAATTGGAGCTCTAAATCTTCTGAAATATGCAAAAGAGTAAGCATCGCTCTGAAATCTCTATCTCATGTTGCCAAATACTTGTCCAATTGCTCCGAGATCTTCAAGACTCATTACAACTCAATTGAACTTATTTTGTCACGGACACATGCCAATAAAAATGGAACTCACAACCTCTAATATCTTACTTATGGTTTTTAAGTAAATGAAATTGACTTATACTGTTTGAAAACATGTGAAATGTTATTATATTGATATGTTTATTTTTTTTTAAATATACATGTTGTTAATTTTTTTTTTCAAGTTGATGTTGTCTTCTAAATTTATTATGAAAAACTTAGAAGAAACTAGTGTAATTCTTGGAATAAAAAAATTACTTAAAAGAGAATCTAAAAATAAATTTGCATATACTCCTTATGACTATAGTGTAAAGTTGTTCAAGAACATTTGTGACAGTGTTAGATAATCTGAGTATGCGAACAACACTGGTAACTAACGTTATATTTTGATTACACTATATCTGACATTGCATATGTCGTATGATTACTATGAAGATTTATTAGCAGACCTGGTATGAGTATTGACATGCTATTGAGAAGGTTATAAGGTACCTGAAAAGGACCATGAACCTAGAGTTATATTTTTAGAGGTTTTCCGCTATCCTTGAAGAATATAGCGATGTTATTTGGAATATCTTTTCGGATGATTCCAAGGTTACCAAGAGATATATTTCCTTGAGTATGAGATGATACCACTAGCATCAGCTTGTGAATAAGCAGCTTGACTATGAAGCTTGCTATGAGATACCCCTTTATGGGAAAGACTAATGACAGTTGTCTTGATCCATTGTAATAGTACCGCGGCTATTACAAATATTCAGAACTGTTATTATAACAGTAAGAGATTGTAGATACACAGTACAGATAGAGAATACCTCTCTTCTGGTGCTGTAAGAATGGATCATGTATGGACTGATGATAACTTAGCTGACCCTTTGATAAAAGGACTAGCAAGAGAGAAGGTATACAATACCTAGAAAAGAATGGGACTATTGTCATTAGACAATCACTTGTGATAGTAACCCGACCTAATGACTGGAGATCCCAAGAAATAGGTTCAATGGGTAATAACAAGTCATGAAGTGATGATGAATCATGCTATTATTTTATTTGTGAGTTCCATTCTGAGAGCATGATAACCTGAAGCGATAGAAGGATGAGTTATTTAACTCTTAATGTGTTCTATACTCTATGTAGAGTGGAGTACCTAGCTACAGGAGTACTCTTGATAGACAAACCTATGTGAATGTAGAAGTGTGGCCGCTTCTTATGAAATTTTAGGCAAAATTTTTTAGAGCATTCACTATACTGGGATATACGAGCACGGCCGTAATGCTCGGGCTTTTGACTACACCCTGAAAGGTTTGTGTGTGTAACGTTGTCAGAGATAGAGTTCAAAACTACGAGTTACTCTAGTATAATCTGAATCGTCAACACTATGTAAAAGTTCAAGTCGAAAGACACTTTTATTTATGCACGACCTTATATTATATTGCTCGATGAAAAGTTTTATTAAAATTCAAGTGGGGGATTGTTGTAAATGTGAATTTCAATAAAAAAAAAAGGGAGTTACATGTTTTGAAATTTAATAGTTGTTAAAAAGTTTTAATTTGAGAAGTTACAAAAAAAAAAAATAATATTTAATTGGGCGTGTGTATATATATATGTAACACATTTTTTTGTGTAACAGTGTTCCATTTAATTTCTCATAACAGTTTTTCAATTGGTTCAAATCTGTAACAGTTGAAACACGTTTTGATTTTTAATGAGCAATGTTTAATAAAATATTTTAAGCACAAAACGTACAAGAAAATAAGTGGACAATGTTTTAATTATTTAATTATGGACAGCTATATATTTTCCTATATAAAGAAGCTTCACATTTTTTTTAAAATAGGGTGAGAAAAAAAACAAAACAAATTCTTGGTGAATGAGCAGAGAGAAACAAAGCAGTTTTGTGAAAGAGAAAAAAAAAAAAGTAAAAATATACACAGCCGAGGAGAAAATCAACGTTTTCTTATTTTTCTAGTTCTGGTTTCTTGCATCAACTTTGCAAGCAAAGCCGAGAACAATCAACCTTATTCGTGGATACTGTTTTACAGAAATTGCTTTTCTTTGTATTTTCTTCTTTGATACCGAGCAATAATTTTATTTTGGGTGTAAGTATTCCAATCGGTTTTGTGCAAAATCGATTGAGACAGTGTTAATCTGGGCTTGTTTTATCCTGGAGACGGCGGGGCTGAAATACTGCTAGCACAATTCCAGGCAGAGCCACGAAACGTCTTAAAGAGAGCGAACCAATCCGCGACTCAACCCAGATTCACTTTTTGCATCCTTAGTGAACGGTAAAATTATTTTAATTTGTGTTTATTGTACTAACAGTTTATTATGGTGTGCTGGGTTGTTACGTGAAGATAGGTTGTGAAGCTTCTGGTTTGAGTGCAATTTATGTGTTTGGCCGTGTAATTTCAGTTTGTTGAAGCCATGGCTACGTGAATTAGGGTTTCTTTCTTTTTGTTTTTGTAATTGCCGTTTGAGAGTGGGAGTGAGGGAGAGGAGAGCTATGAGCTTAGGGTTTTTTTAGGTTGTATTGCCGTGTGTTTTTTTTTTAATTCGGGAGCGGAGCCTTAGGGTTTAATTTTGGTTGTGTTTATATAGTGAGGGGATGTATTAGGGTTAGGGTTTGCATGTTTAATTAAGGAATATAAAATTAATTATTAGGTATTTTAATTTGATTATTTTAGGCAAGAAAATATGTGTATTTTAGGTGAATAATATTTAAATTAGGTGATTGATATCTTTAATTTTTGAATGATTTAATTTTAATTGGAAGTAAATTATTTTAATTTGGTATTTGATTAATGTAATTTTAATTTTTTTAATTTATTATTTAATTGATTTGGAATTTATTTAATTGGATTTAATTTGTGAATTTAATTTAATTTATTTAATTGGTGACTTTGTGAATTTTAGATTTAACATTTAATTTAATTAATTTGGTTATTTAATTTAATTTAATTTGTGAATTTAATTTAATTAAGATTTTATTTTAATTGGTTTGTGATTTTTAGATAAGAATTTATTAATTGATTGGTATTATTTTAATTTAGATTATTTTAATTTAAGTGATTTTAATTTAATGGTTCAATGGCTTTTAATTTAATTCAAATTAATTTAACTTGTGTTTAATTGGTTTCGATTCAATTTAATTTGTGTTTAATTTAATTGATTTTAATTTTTTAGATTTAATTTAATTTAATTTGTGACATGTATTTTAAATGTTTTAATTATTTTGTAGGTGATTTAATGGGCTTGGGCTAAGGTTAAGTTTCAAAACGGAGATTCAACAGCGAACCCGAAGCTAAACACGTGAACTAAATACAACAAAACGTCAATTCTTGACGCTTCCCTTCCGACGTCCGTTTCTCGCGACTTCCGCGACTTAAAAGATAGTGTCTCCAAAATAAGACTCCTCATCGGGTTTCACATGCAAAAATGCAATTCCTACAGACACTCTAAACTCATTTATACTAAAACTTGACACCGTACACTTGCGGTATGATATAAAATATCACAACAAGTTTTTGGCGCTGTTGCCGGGGATTGTTTGTTTGATTCACATTAATACTACTACCAATTAATTTTATCTTTAATTTAGATTTTTATCTTTAGTTTTTTTTAGTTTTTGTTTTATTTTGTATTTATCTTTTGTTTTTAGTTGTTTATTGATTTTTTTTCTTTTTTCTTTTGGTGCTTCAGTGAATGCGAAAATCCACAAGTCTCGACTCGCTCATGTTTGATCCTGAAATAGAAAGAACAACGAGGAGACTAAGGAAAGAAAGGAAAATTGAACAATAAGCAATGACGGCTGAAAATAAAGAGATCAACCCACGTCAGGTGGCAATCAGAGATCACTTCAAGCCTATCATTGATTATACCTATTTTGGGATTGCCCATCAACCAATCAACACCAATAATTTTGAGTTAAAACTTGCATTGATCAACATGGTACAAAGAAATCAGTTTGGGGGTTCAACTGTAGAAGATCCCAACTTGCACTTAAGGATGTTCCTGGAGATCACAGATACTATAAAGATGAATGGCGTGAGTAAAGAGGCCATCAGGCTACGCTTATTCTCATTCTCTTTACGGGATAAAGCGTGAGATTGACTTCAATCAATACAGACGTGGAGTATCATGACATGGCAGGATATGGCCACAAAATTTCTTGAGAGATTCTTTCCACCAGCTAAATCAGCTCAACTGAGGGCAGAAATCAGTATATTTAAGCACCTAGAGACTGAGACTTTATATGAAGCATGAGAGCGCTTTAAGGATCTACTACGAAGATGCCCACAACATGATTATGCAGATTGGGTCCAGATTCAGTTGTTCTATAATGGGCTAAATTGTTCGAATATGACTGTGGTTGATGCAACAGCTGGGGGAGCTCTATTTAAGAAATCAGCTGAGGATGCCTACAATCTATTAGAAGAAATGGCCATTAACCATTTTCAATGGCCAAATAAACGCGCTACAGTGACCAAATTGGCTGGTATATATGAAGTGGACCCTCTTGTGGCACTTACAGCTCATATTTCCACCCTATCCACTCAAGTAGCATCCATGACAAATCCACGGGTATCATCTATTGAATCAGCGGCGACTACAAATATGTTGTTATTGGAAGGAAACCCAAACTTTGAGCAAGTCCAGTATGTCAACAATCGGAACTTCAACAGCTATAGAGGCAATCATGTGTCTAACCGTTATTATCCAAACTTGTCATATGCTAATACAGAGAATGCCTTACAACCTTCATCGGGCTTTGACTATCAAAGAGCTGAGCTGAAATCTTCCTTAAAAGATTTCATGAGCATGTTTGTTGCTAATATTTCAGTAAGGTTTGAGAAAAATGAAGCAAGATTGAATAATATTGAGACACACATGGAAAATATCGGGGCCACAATGAAGTCCTTAGAAACACAGATTGAGCAGATTACTTCCTCCATGACCAAGCAGCAGTAAGGGGTATTTGGATAAACTGCCACAGCCTCCAAGCTACCATTTTCATGTCAAAATAGCTAGTGGATAGAAAAGAAGAAGCTACAATGACCACCATTTGGGTGGTTTCGTCTGGCTGAAGACGTTAAACTTAGCGTTAACGGGGAGGCAACCCTTGCATTTATTTTATTTTTAATTTTGATTGTTATTGTATGTTATTTTTTATTTATTTGTTTTGCATGCTATTTATGCAGGTATCACGAGACACACAAAGCTCGCGCAACCAAATTCTGACCAGCATGAGCCTGATCAACTCCATGCACGGTAGTGTTATTCCTTAATCTGGTTTCTTTACATTTATCTTTCATTGAGGACAATGCAAGTTTTAAGTTTGGGGTTGTGTGCATGTATTCCTGCTATTTATTTATTTTTTTTGAAAAAAAAATTTATTTCTTGTTTTTAGTCTTTGATAGTAAAACATAAATCATATGATGATATTGTTCGTTTATGAGTGAAATTTTATAAACGATAAGTGCCCAATTTACTTTTATCTGATGCCTTGAGTAGTTGATCTATGTTTGACTCGTAAGAACTCAATTATAGGTTTTTAGCAGTGAAAACTTAAGTAGTTGACAATGTGCTAGTTGAAGAAATTGCATGTCGATGAATGACTGTTTGCTTAGATGTCTATCTTGATTTGCTAGTGTTATGATATATGGTATGGATAGAAATAAAAGAAAAAAAAGTCTCTAAAGAAAGAAAATAAATCACCTATAACTGATCAGCGTGAAGCTACCCATGGGCAAGTATTATGACCACCATGAGGAGAAATGCTACCTTAAAAGGTTTGTGTGTTGATGACATAAAAATTGAAAAAAAAAAGTGCAAAAAGAGAAGTAAAAAGAGACAAGAAAGGACAAAAAGAAAAATCATATCATACTGAGCACAAAATGAGGCAATTACATAACATAATTGAGATATCTAAGTTGGTTTGACTCATCGATCTCAATTTTTAAACAAAATCATTAAGTTGGCTTACTTAGGGATCAAGCTGTGAATGAACATTTACACACACACCGTGAGTCTAGCTAGATGAATTATTCAGGAACCTGGATCTGAGTCGCATTGCGTACTTTGAAGGTTCTAATTTCATTTATAAGCTCTCTTTGAGGATAATATTTATGCGTAACTATCGGGACTATGCTATTGTTATTTTTATATTTTTGCAAGATTGTGTGTGAATGACGTTTGTGGGTGTCATCGATGTAAACCCTCACGAGACTATAACTCGTCCACTAGGGTCACTTAAGGGTTTTAAAGGCTTTTGCATACGCTAAATGCAATCGTGATCCATACGAAAGTGGCTTAGTTAATTTAGTAGTATTTTTATTTGTTTATTTGAATTCAGTTTTTATTTTTATCTTTTGCTCGGGACTAGCAAAACCTTAAGTTTGGAGGTGTTTGATAATGGTGGTTTATACCCACTTATTCCGACATCTTTATCCTATTATTTTATTATGTTTCAAGTAATTTAATGTCATTTATAGTTTATTTTATGTCTTAATGTCAACAGGTTGACCCGAAATCATTTCAATTTTTTTCTAAACCGCGTGTTTCGGTTCGGGTTGGTGCTGTTCGATTCGAGTTGCGGTTTGAAGTGAACCGACCTTGAACACCCCCTAGCTAAAACACCTGAAAAAGATGTATAATTGAAGAAGAAATGATTTTTTTCTTTTTTTTTTGGTTTAAAAAATTGCACTGGCTTCGTGAAAACAAGAATATAGATTTTGCGGATGCTATATCTAACTCAAAGAATATCAATGTTACTAATTTATTTTAAACAAAATCCTCACTTTGTAATCAACATGAAGAACCAAATTCTTGACCATACCTTTTTGCCTTCATAATTGCCATATAGGATCGATTATGAGCTTTTTAGATTATTAATTACATACATTATTAATGGTATTATAAAAGGAATATAAACCAATTGATATATATTATATGTAGAATAAGTTTATTTGATCAATAATTTTATATGCTTGCACTATGGAATGAATAAGACATTTATGAGATAATGGATACTTTCTTTCATTATTCTCTTATTTTAAAATAATAAATAGAATGTTACAATCACATGATGGATTGTTGATCTAAATAAAATATCAAGACTCCTCATTGGTTTTTATTTTATTTTTCTAGGGGCAGGTGCGGTGCATATTGTTTTGCTATCAAAGTGTTGTCACTTATTTGATCACCATATATTGACACAACTAAATGTTAAATTTTTTATTTTTTTTTGAATCGTTGGAAATTCTGTCGCTAAATCATCCATTTCAGGCTTAAGTGGAGTAAGTAAAACATCTGTTTGTCTCAGATTTTTACAACTAAATGCACATAATTATCTCCAATTTTTGAAATACTACTGCTTTTTAATCAACATGAAGATTTTAATTGCTTGTAAACGTATTTCAATGTAAGATATTTTATTTGGTGGTTCGACTTAGAACAGTTAGAGTAGTCCTGATTATATGTGCTATTTATGACTAGGGATGGCAAAATCCGGATCCGAAGAGTTTTTGTTACCCCGGGTCCGGTTCCGGACCCAGGTTAATATTTCCGGGTCCGGACCCGGGTAGACCCGGTTACCCGGATTGCATTTTTTTTTTAATTTTAATTTTTTTTTAATTTTAATTATATTATTTTATATTATATTTGTATTTTGTCAATTTTATTAGTTTTATTTCAATTCTTTAATTTTTTATTATATTCTATTATATATATATATATGCCATAATATTTTATATTTTTATTATAATCTAATTTTATTTTTTTTTTATTTTTTCCGGACCGGGTCTACCCGGTCCGGACCCGCGTGATCCCGGGTCCGGACCGGAATCACCCGGGTCTTCATTTTAAAGACCCGGGTCCAGATTTTTTTATTCCGGACCCAGGTCGTCCGGGTCCATGCGGACCCGGGCCGGGTCCGGGTCTTGTTGCCATCTTTATTTATGACCTACATCTGAAATAATTGAATGTAAAAACTGTATTTCTTCATGGACAACTTCAAGAAGTAATTTATATGCTCCACTCCAACCAGAAGATTTTGCTTAAATAGGCAAGAAGAACTTGGTTTGCAGGTTAAAACAAATCTTTGTATGGTCTCAAACAAGCATCAAGATGTTGATATAAGAGATTTGATTCATTAATTATTTGCCTTGAGTCTAACAGACTCAGTTAAGAGCATTGTACATATTATAAGAGGTTTGAAAATAATGACTTTATTATTTTGTTGTTGTATGTGGACGACATATTGGTAGCATACCCTAACAAAAATCGAATTCAAGAATTAAAGACATAGTTAGTTATGGAGTTTGATATGAAAGATCTTAGACCAACAAACAAGATTATGGGGATTCAAATAACAAGAAGATTTGACTTTCTCAGAGAAATTACTTGAAGAAAATTTTACGACGGTTTGATTTGGAAGATTGTAAGCCAATTTCCACCACACTTCCTGTTAATTTCAAGTTATCATCTTTTTATATGTCATAACAATGAAGTTGAGAGGAATGAGATGTCTTGAGTACCGTATGCATCAGCAGTGAGTAGCTTAATATACGCCATGATTTGTATAAGACCGGACATTGTACAAGCAGTGAGAGTAGTTAGTCGTTTTAATGCGAATCCTGATAGAGAGTATTGGATGCTGTTAAGGGGATCCTTAAATATATCAAAAGAACCTCAGTTGTTGCATTATGTTATGGAGGATCAGAATTACTTATGAGGGGCTACGTGTATTCATATTTTACAGGAGATCTCGACAATAGAAAATCTATTACAAGTTATGTGTTTGTACTCGCAGGAAGCACAGTGGATGATCATCCGAGTTACATAGTGTTGTGACTTTGTCTATAATAGAACCCGATACATGGCAGCTACACAAACCTGCAAAGAAGTTATTTGGTTTCAAAAGTTATTGGAGGTATTCGGGTACAAACAAAAGAAGATTCCATTATTTTATAACAATAATAATGCTTTATATATTGCAATAATTCACCATTTCATCCAATTTTGTTCTCTCTATAAATGAACAAATACACATTTTTAGGAGGATAAAATACCATGTTCCTTCTTCATCTTAAGCTTAACAATTTTTTTTTTCAAAAAAAAGAAAACAAAATTTAACATGCTACTGCCATGGGGTGGAATAAGCTGCCTGCTACCATAGGCAGCACTCGCTGTCCAGTGTCCATGGCAATGGGTTTCTGCGACTCCATAGCAAGTATCGCAAAAATCTATCACACTGAAAATGTCGCACAGTGCTGCAAGACTCGCCGTAAAGTTTTGCAAGATCAATTATAAAGTGTCGCAGGAGTTTGTTGCAAAATGTCGCAAAAACCTATCTCAAATTATGTAGTTTTTTTCTTCCAACTTTGAGAGGTAGAGAAAATGATATATTTGGCCAAATCATCAATATGTAAATTTTTTAAAAGAAAATTTTGAATATCCAATTTTAAAAAAAAAAAAAAAAAATTAGATTGCCCAAAATACAATTTCTCAATATCTTCATGTTAATAAGGTTAAAAAGAAATACAAATTTCAATATATTAAAAAATCTTATATTAGCTGTATTCTCTCTCTCTTTTTCTAATTTGGCTTTGTTTGAAGATTTAGGAAACTACCAATTGAACGATCCCTTGAAATTTCTTCATTCCACTTCCTTTTTTTTTTTTTTTTCGTGAGAGGCCTTTTCAAGGCAAATAGTTTTCCTTGAACATTGAATTTAAATAATACAGAAATATTGAATAATTGCACATATTGGAAGAACACATTGGTGACATTGACGTCGAGGTTTGAAAATCCTCCTCAGTGAAAATGTCCATGTGAATGAGATTAAGAGAATCATCATATTATAAGCTTGTACTACATTAGACAATCAATAAAAAACACTTCTAAAGTACAATCCGAAAATCTACCAACGTGCATAGATCTAATCATGCAAATGCTGAAGAGAAATCTACTCTTAATCCGCGTATTTGAGATGTGGACTTAGATTGGATACTAAACTAAACTTTATATTGATCTTTCTATAAGTTATGATTGGTAATTATTAGATAATAATTTAAATAAACAGAAAATTAACTGTGTAATTTTTTTTTTATCAACTCCTGTTACCACGATAAAGAAGCCCACATGTTGCTTGTAGGGTTGGGTGCGGTTACCGAACCATATTTAAACGGTTCGGATTTTTTAACCTCTCAAACCAATTATTAAATAACGGTTTGGTTCGGATTGAAAAAATTTTAAACCAGCGGTTAAGGATTAGTTCGGTTCGGTTTACGGATTATTATATTTAAAATAAAATTTCATCCACTTAAGTGAAAAAAAAAAAAAACTAGTATTCCAACCAATTGTATGAAGTGCTAGGGTGTAAGCTGTGACTCCAGGGAACATACGCACTCCATAAAGGATTGAAAATGAAGCACAATTAATTCTTGTATTTTTTAAAATCACTTCAAATAATGATGCTACCATCATTCTAATTAAGAGACAATCCAACATCTTACTTTCAAGAATAATGATGCTACCATAAAACAAATAAATTGAAGAATAAAAGTATTAAAAAATAATATATTAACAAAATGTAAGAATAAAAGTATAACATACTAATAAAAAGAAAACATAGAATAAAATTAAAGAAAAATACAAATTTTTTTATAAAAATTATATTTTTTTAATTATAACGGTTCGGTTTGGTTTACAGGTGCGGTTCGGATTAGGTCTTGAACCGAAACCGTAAACCGTTTTGGGTGGGCAATCCGAACCGCAAACCGAACCGTTAGGAAAAAAACCGTAAATTTTCTCCGGTTTTGTTCGGTTTGCGGTTTGGTTCGGTTCGGTCGGTTTTTTTGCCCACCTAGTTGCTTGTAAAGTTCAGGTTGATGGAGCAACAAAATGAATGCATATTGAAATAAATATAATAAAACAGGTTTAAACATTCTCTAAAGCTATCTGGATTTTCTGCCTGAACTTAGTTTAGTGCACGAGATTCCGATGTAACTGTCTTTAATGTGAGCAATTCTCAAATGCTATGTATAAACACTGAAGAGAGAGAGAGAGAGAGAGAGAGCTTCAGTACTCTGACAAGAAACACAAATTACAAATTTTGAGAAATGAGAACGCGGTGAGGGAAGAGGGGAAAAAATATACTAAAAAGGTATGACACAGTTGCAAGAGGATGAAAGTTTAGTTTAGTAATGAATTTTAGAAGTGAAACTACAAACAATAAGAACTTGGGACGAAAAGGGAGGTGGGTTCTTACCCATCTGGCGACAACTTTTTCTTGTGCATTCCATGCTGGTCTTTTACCATCTCAAGCTTCCCACTGTGATTATTCTGGTTGCTGACAGAGCCCTCTTGAGCACTGCACATCTGAGACTTTAACTTGAACCCAAATTTCTTAGACACATTACTCCAAGTGCTAGAAGCCTTCCCCCGACCCAACTTCTCAATCTCTTGCTTCATGTTTGAACATCCTTCTCCAGCTCAGAAACTCGCATCCTCATGTTATCCATTCCAACCTTCAAACCTGATTCTCCCTTATGGTTGATACCCACCCTCCTCCTTCGTTAGAACCAGCAAAACCGCTTCTTAATGGCCTTGATCCATCAAGATTATCAGAAACAAGAAAGCAGCCGGCGATAGAAGTCCGGAGCTGAAGTTGCTCGAAAAACAAGACTTGGATGATTATTCTTAGGGGAAGCCGCTCATTTTGTGCAGCATGGGTGCAAGCTTCCAAGGATAGCTTTGGCAATCCATCAGCCTGCAAATTGTTCTCTATCGGACTCTGCCAACCACGGGTGCGACTGCAAGTATGACACAAACCACAAAAATATTAAAATATTTCCACCACAATGATATGTGCTAAACAGATTTTTATATTCTTTCTTGTTTCAACAGTTTTCCTAAAATTATCATAATGTGATTCGAGGTAGCAAAAAGGTTTTCTTTGACCACTCACAATTCTTAAACTCTTCATCAACCATGACAAAAAACATTCACATCAATTATAGGGTACTGGTATGCAGGATTTGGCTCAAAATTCCAATGTAAAAGCAACCATATCCTCCTACCTTAGTTTGGAGACATGAGATTGTTATAGGCTGAGGGAAGGAGCAGCAGCTCGAGGTTGCATTGTTTAAAAGGTTTAGATGATATCAAGAATGACCCAAGAAACACAAAGATTACACATGATACACTTAGATGGTTCTATTGTGAAAACTAGCCATTTAAATTTACATATATGTTGATGTTTAGATTTAAGTTAAAATTTTAAGTTAAAATATCCCAGCCCTATTGCAAATCTTATCAAGTTGTCAATTTGAATGAAGAACAGAAATTGCAACTAATGTTGTGAGCAAACAATTATCAGGATTTTGTGTGAAAATTCATCAGTACCTTAAGATATATGTCTATAGCTCGATAAAGACCATCATCCAAGGGCCTGGCATAGTCAGGAACAGAAGCACCAAGAGCTTGAAACTTATTTAGCTTCAAATTAACATCAGGGGCAACCTCTGCGAGGTACCCGTCAATCAGCTTGGCTACCATTGTAATCGGTGTCAATGATGGTGATCCCATCAACTGCCCATCATCCACTGAACATGGAGAGGCTCCACCTGTGATCTGATCCAATACAAGGAAGTGATCTAGAATCCGCTGAACACAGTCAACATTATAAAGTGTCTCCATGGAATAAGAGAAATTGGGCATCAAGAGATCATCAAGAGTAGCTTGATCAAGTTGCATTCCAATCCGCTTCTCTAAATTGGATATGCAAGAGGGGCTTGCTTTAAGTATCATGGCTGTTCGAAGTAAACCAAACAGAAACTTGGTGGAGACTAGGCCCTTCTGCACTGGGAGTAACTGATCAATCTCTCCCAGTAAAAGCTTTTGGTCTTCTTCTGATGGAGGGGTCCCCAAGGCCACTGGAGCCAGACGGGTGCTAGAGTCACCCTGACGCCGGTTCAGCCCAGGTAGGTACATTTTTGCATAGAAAGTAAGGGACCCAGCAATTATCTCTTGTCTAATACCACGAGATTCCATGATATCAATCAGCCTTTTATAGAGAGGTAAACTTAATGTTGATACATCCTCATACCACCAATCTGAAGTTGAATTTTTCGGTCTAGCCCCCGTACTTATCCCATTCCACAAGACACTCCCACCAGGGCTCTGCATAGGCCCCCCATGCTCCACGACAGGCCAACCAAATAAATTCGGGTCAGTAGACGCCTTCACAGCTAGTGACTCAATGCACCTTTTTGTAATGTTAAGTTCTTCCGCATAAGTGACAACATCATCACAGCTCTGTAGTGCTTTTAGAGAATCTTTCCAATTTCGAAGGACTACTTGATTGAGAAAAGTTTCTGATTGTACAATAAGATTGCCCTCACCATATTCCTCTGTCATCTCAAGATGCTCAGCAGCACAACGGAGGTACACAACATTTGAGGCAGTTAGTTCAAGTTTCACTCCGTAGCAGAACTTGGCTACAAGTTCAAATGTTTTGGGCCCCACCGGGAATGTCAGGGATATTTATTACACATTTTTCTTCTGCTTCTTCAGATGCCTCTGCAATTGATCTTTCCATAACCCCACTTCTAGAGAGCAACGGGAACTGCATTAAAAGATGGACAAGAAAAGGATAAGTTAAAATACTAATTAGCGCAGAGGGTTGGTTTACTGGCCATGCAAAACAAACAGGAAACGTGAACGCATAGCAAAATCAAGAGCTATATAATGCTAATGTGCTTATCTTAAACAGGATTAGAAAGTAGGCTAATAGCAAATAGCCCCATTCATCTGTCAAAAAAAATACCAATCTGAATGTGATCATAGATGTTGATGTTCCAGTTGCGATTAACTATGTGCCTCCAATATTGATTTGAATGTGCTATAAGCACAACACATAATGTATACCAAACTGAAGATGTATATTCATATACTGCCTATGAAAAATAGAAGAGAAGGCAAGGAAAGATGCAATGAAGGGCTTTCCTAAATCAAGAAAGCAATTGAGTTTAATATATATACACACATGCGAAAAAAAGAAGGATATATACTACCTTGTGGAGGTGAAAGGACATCTCGCCAACTTCAACAACTATATCACTAGGAAGACCACTTGTGCAGAACCTGTAATATATATATATGCCAAGAAGGTCACAATGAATAACAAACTCACATAGAGGCAAAGTAAAGGAGTGAAATACATTAATCATGAAAGAATTGCTTATATAAGAAGTCACATTCACTAAGCAATGAACTCCTAATTCATGTGAATAAATGTCTAAAATAATCCCACATCAAAGAGAATGGAACCCCAAGTCAATATTTGATACAGTAAACTGATGCAATCACCTAACTTGATGGGTCTTCATAATGTTATTCTTAAGTGGACGAGTCTCTAATATATATTGAAGGTTCACAATCACTATAATAATAACAGCTACAAAATTCTCATTCTGCTTAATTTATAGAGGATATAACATGCATAAGATGGTTCAGAGTTAGTAGGTCCATCAAACTCAAGCAGTTGAAGCATTCCTCAAGTAGTTCTACTTCAACAAACCAATTGTTTTTTGAAACTTGATAAGGTGACCTCATTCTCCCTAGCACACCCATCTTACAGTAAGCAAACAAGTTTAAGCTACAGATTGAAAATAAAAGAAACTAACACTTGTTTTTTGAAGATGCAGGAATCTAAATGCTTTTTTTTTTTTTTTTTTTAAAGAAGGAATCTAAATGCTTGATTAAAATAGAAAGTCAAATTCAACAAATTCTTTTCTAAAAGATATAGGTAATAATGACAGTAGAACTCATAGAGAAAAATACATCACAAGGAAAAGAAATTTTAAATGAATTGCATACCAGGCCTGTCCTTGCCGTTGAAAGGCATCAGTTTTTGATCCCAGTTTCACACAAGCCATTATCTCACTAAGCTAGAGGATGAAATAAAAAATTGAGCTTCAAGTACAGAGCTAAGCCAAAGTAGCACCAAAATATCACACTATAATGATAAAAATCAAACAAACCCCCAAATTTCACACCAAATAACTTGAGGGCAATACAACATAAACTACCCCAAACCAGAGCACTTTCACAAACAAACACACAAACCCATTTAATTTTTGCTCTTGCACACCAATGTGAAACCAAATTCACCGACAAAACCGTTGAAAAGAAAAATCCCAGACTCCTCAAATAATGTCTTCTAGATTTTAGCAAGAGCTCAGCACCAAAATGTAGCTTCTTCAGTTACATTTATGTCAGAGAAACACAGAAACAGCACAAACCCGGTCAATTCTCAGCAAGAACTTCCCCAAAGCATATCAATAGCCTTATATTTTCACAAACCCAGTTCTGCTCCCATGAAAATAAACCCTAAAACCACTTCAGAACAAGCACTAAATTCTCAGCCTATAACTACCTAATTTCCTAATTAGGTCAATCTCTCCAATTTTCTTGTCACAAAATCAAAACCGTTTTTTAGTCTTTTTTATTTTCTCTCTTGCCCTCAAACCTCACCAAGAAAATTCCATAAGTGAAACCTTTACAAGACACCGAGACCAAAACCACTCATAGCCATTAAAATTAAAAAAAAAAAACAACAAACTATCTAAATTCTTCTAACCCACATGAGAATAATGATTATTAATAATAATGTGTTTGAAGTTATGATAAACAAAGCCAAACCAGATGGGTCATAGACATTGGAAAAAACTCAAAAAGGGCAATGGAAAACTCAACATGGTAATTAATGGCAGCTCTGAAAGTGAAAACAACCACCGCACATGCATTCAAGTGGGACCCTTTAGCTTAAGACGCTCACTGCCTCGAATCCATTTTCATTTAAG
>SKCR01024911.1:0-77370 GCA_019454045.1 Zanthoxylum bungeanum | reverse complement strand
TCCTCTCTGACTTGACCTACTCTGCTACATAATAATCTGCTCGCCTACATAATTCTGAATGAAAACCAAATCTAAAGATATCTTAGATATCATGTTTGGAATTAACTGGTGAAAAATATTGAATTATTATACTTTGTAAATTTAATATGTTGTTGTGGTTGTTAAGCTTGTTCACACTTCCCATACCATTTGCATGTACAAGTAGATTCAATTATAAATTACATGTTATTAATGTAACATGTAATTACATTTGTTTATATTTGTACGAAATCATATATACATAACTATATTTGGTAGGTGGACAAAATTTTAAAACCATGGTCTAAAGGAAATGCTTGAGATTCTATATATGACCAAGAAAATGCCAGTCAAAACCGCCGTCTCAAGGGCCCTGAAAACGACGTGATTTGGTGCGCTGATCTTGAAAAAACAAAAGTGTATTTTTGACGTTGGACCATGTTTGAATTGAATGCATCTATCATCATTTTTTTCCCCTTAGAACTTTAAACTTGTAATGTAAAATTGCAGTCAATTTGGGCGACACATAATTCATACTATAGAAAACATGATGCTGTTATTAATAATAATATGTGATGTGCGATCACAAGAGTACAAGTGGTGGAGAATAAGTGATATGATTGGCGGAAAATTGGTGAGCCATGCATATGCAATGCCAACAATGGGGGTCCCCGCCGTACGCCAAAATCAATTGACTAGTAGTATTTTGTAGATTGTGTCATATGTATAGTCCCATCGCTTGTTATTGTGCCAAGTCAGCAACAACTCTTCTTAATGCTTCCTCGAAGGCTGGCTCGTCCAATTCGTTTCTCTGCAAAACAATCCATCGCTTGCTCTTGTAAGACAAATTTGTTAAAAAAACAAAACAAAACAAAAAACTGAAGAATTAGTCAAGAAATCAATACAAATGACCCCCTTATTTTATCAAATTTATGTTATTGTCTGTCAAAGTTTATAATTTATGCATTATGACCCTTGTTGTTGAAACCAAATTAAATTCTGATTCGACGTACCTGAATTCTTAATCTCAAGGTTACATGATTGAAAGAAGTTGCATCTGCTATGTGGGTATTTGCATCCACGGAAATCAAGCTTAAATTAGCAACTGTTTTCAAGAATTCAAGTATACGAATAACTAAATCCAGCGTAGGACATTCTCCTCTCACAGTGACCCCAACATCGATCATTCTCCATTCCGAAGTTGATTCTGATAAAGGAGTTACACGCACTTGAACTCTTTCTTCAGTATTGCTAACACTTGCTGCTTTGGGTGCAGGCAAAACCTGCGCCTCTAATATCTGATTTCTTCCAGTAAGTTCATCAATTTGAGCTTTCAAAGAGCTCAGGTACTCTCTTGTACTAATAAGCAACGATGCTTTATCTTTCTACAAAATCTCAATAGCTAAAATGTGAGGATACAATTCAGTATATAAAAATGCATGCTTGTGCATGCAATTTGCTATTTATCAATTATATAACATACCTTAGTTCCTGGTGGAAGAAGTGATCTGAGTGCTTGAAAGCTTTCATTAAGTTTTTCACGCCTTTTCCGTTCTGATATCATATGGTGCAACTGCGTGCTCGCGGGCCGGTTTGCTACAGCCGTGTAGTCACGTCTAGCCACGGCCATGTTTAACCTTCTGTAATATGAAATTGCTCGTTTCAGCATACTGGTTCTGGTTTGTGATGTTGGGGCTAAACCCAAGTTATAATTATAATTCTTGAAAGCACTGGCTTTTTGTTGGGGTTGTTGGGAGGACGACGACGAAGAAGTAGAAGAAGTTAAAACTGCAAGAATGGCTCTTGTTATTTCAGCTTGTTCAGTCTCTTGAGTAATTGGTAAATGAATGTTTTGTAGTTGGGCAAATGCTTGCATGCCTTGTTGATGTGGACTAGTATTATTAGTAGTACTTGTGCTTGTGCTTGGAATGTTGAACAGAAGAGAAGAGTATTCCGATGGGCTATCAATAGATAGTGATCTTAATGATGATGAAGGTGGGATAGCTGGATCAACTACAACTGACAATGGAACCTCAGTTGCTGCTGCAGCTGGTGGTGGCGATTGTTGGTCAGTGAAATCTTTTTGGAACAAATTTCTTATCTCCATTTCCATGTTATTCTGAAAAACAATTCAATGTTCAATTTTATGAAATTAAGTTAAAAATTATTAGAAAAATATTAACTAGTACTGATAATTTCTTACTTGTGAACCTCGAGATAATCCTAGCTCAATTTCTCCAGTCTTGCACGCCATGAATACTGCAGTCTGCCGTTTGTGAACAGAAAAATCGAAAATTACTTGATATCTTTTTCACGATCAGTGTGTATTATTAATTCTAAAACTCTAAAAAAATTTTAATTTTTTTTTAAAAAAAGTGTAAAAATATGAAACCTTAATCCTCGCTTCCTGATAAAATAGGCGTTGCTGATCACTGCATGCTAGTCTCTGAAGTTCCGATTGGTTTACCTCAATGTATTGCTGACCGTTCTTGAAAGCAAGTCCTGGAACAGCGCTGCACACACCCATTTACAGCTCCCGTTAATACAGTTTCATTATATTTAAAACATCTATCAAAGAAAATTTATATATACACACACATACACACGTACTCATGTTCGACAACGGGAACAAATGTTTGACAGTAATCATGGAAAAGCCTTTTGGCTAGACTTCCCGAAGATGAGCTAGGTTTGCTGTTTCCTTCACGGTAACATCCATCCAAGAAGACTAAACAGCTGCAGGTGATAATTTAAGAATCAAAATCATATATATATATATATATATATGCGCGCGCGTATGAGAGAATATAGGAGAGAGAGAGAGAGGGGATAAGAATATATACTTTGATTGTTGAGAATATGACCATAAGCAAATGTAAGTGCAGCCAAAAGTTTGCATTACTGATTGGAAAAAGTTGGAGCGAGCTATTCCTTCCAAATGGAAGGCGCTGTCCATCAAAACAAGCATGCAGTGCAGAGTTGCCTAAATTTCGATCATCTCTGAATTATGGATAGTGCCCCCAAAAAGTTTAAGTTAATGACCGAAGTGATGATGATGAGGTATCACAAAAAAAAAAAATTTTGGTTAATTATGTAGGAAGAGAATTGTCTGGAATTGGGAATTTGAAAAGTAGAAGGAGCAGCCAGAGCCAGCCAAGGCCAAGGCGAAGGGACCAAGAAGAAAAGTAATTGGTCAAAGTCCTCTCTTGCTATTAGTTTGAAAAGAGTCAAAGGAGGAAGGTAGACTGTCGCTTTCCTCTTTTCTTTATTTTATTTTATTTTATTTTTTATTTGTAACTAGCACAAGTGCGGGTTGAGAATATATTTTATGTATTAATCTTGTAAATATTTTGGATTTCGTCGGTTTTATAATTTAAATGAGAAATTTTTTATAATTAATAATTATGTCTCATTTTTTTGTCTCTCAGTTCTCAAATAATATTTATTATTCACTCTGCAAGAGTTACTAATCAGAATCGACATCTTGAAGCACAGTAAATAATAAAAAATTCATGAAATAAATTTTTTTTTAGAAATAATTCAAAATAAAATAACAAATAATAATGTACCTGAAATCCAAAAAATTGTCTAAGTTTTTTTATTATAATATGTTATCTTATAGACGGTTGCTATTTAGTTTTTTATTTTAATAATTTTTTTTTAAAATTTATTAATTTTAATTTAATAATAAAAATATTAATTGTAAAGATATTTTAATTTTATAATTAATAATAAAACATTAATTATAGAAGTTTGTTGACGGTGGATTTTGGTCTCAGGGTAATATTGGAATATCACTCCCGAGGAAATCCTCCTCCAACTGTGAATTTGTTTGGTTATGGGGGACCAAAGGCAAATTTAGCGGAAAACAAGAAAATACGCCAATCAGACAAGGTGATTTAACGTGGTTCGGCGGATTTTGGGATCCAACCTACGTCCACGGGCAAGAACAGGATGGTACTTTTTATTACTCAAATTCACTCCTCAGGTCTCCTCTTTGCTTTTTACAAATCAGAGCTCTATGATACTAATCTCTCACTCTTGTGATGGTTTTCAGATGTCCTTTACACATGCTCTACCCTTCTATTTATAATAATACAGAGATCAGATTCCTATTAGTATAAGAAATCCTATTTGAACCCAATCTTCTCTTCTTGTAGGGTTTCCTGATCCGGTACTGCCTTCTTCTTCAGTATTCCCTTTTGGATTCTGACTCCTTCTTCTTGCGAGAGTAGTAGGATATCTTCCTTATCTTATCCATAAGAATGCGGTGCTGTTGTTTTGAACACGGTCGGTTGTCTGGTCGGTTTTAATGAGGTCGGCCATGACAATCTTTTATACTGAGAGCGCTCCTGCCGACCTCTATAGTGCTCGGTCATCTGAACCAAAGTGGTCGGTCTTCACATGAACTGGTCGGATCGACTACATGATTTCATCCAGACAGAGAATTTACCCTTTTGTCCTTGTCGTGCTGTCTTAAATGCCGTAGTGCCTGAAAACACCATCAACATCTGTCCCATAGTTTTCGGTTCCAACGAGTATGTGAGTTGGTGCCGGGAACTATATGAAGAGGGTGTGCTGATTGTTCTTGCTGGTAGTCGTCCCAGAATGCAAAAAAGAATCTTCTTGCCGTTTCGTTCATCTTTCCTCGAGACGCACAACTATCATGTCTTCTTTAAATGCCTGTCAAATCCACTTTAGGGTTTCTTATTGCCTCGACACTTGTCAAACATCCGCCGGGTTCCCGCCAAAAGGGGACGAATCGACCGTGCATAGGCATTCTCCACAGTGGGCTGATCTCAGCCGTTTGTTCAATTTTGGGAGACCTCTTTCTTGCAGTCGACACCTGGCGTTCATCCGGGTTCCTCCTTTCGATCCAATGGTCACGAGCGTCCCGGTCATGACTATAAGAAGGCGAGGCCTCTACAGTTCCATCTTTTTTCGGCAATCGTCTGCTTCTCTTCTGTAATTTCTTTGTGATCCATTCGACTCCGTGTTCTCGAAACTCATCCGCGGCTTTTATCTTTTCTCTTTGTTGTCGAGCACCTAAGGAGCGAGCATCACCGCACCGTATAACCTCCCGCCTTTGAGAAGAACAAGTAAGTTTTCTGAGCGACTTCTTCTCTTCTTCTTTATGCAGTGTTTCTGTTTGTTTATTTCGATTAGGGAGAGACTTGTGGTTTTTGCTGGGTCTTGCTTTATGGCATTTTTTAGAGACTCCCAATCTAATTTAGCATAGACACCGTGGGTAGCTCCTTATAGACTGATTCTCCTCCCTTCTCTGTTTTTCTGGGTGTCAGGGATGTCTGACAATAGTTCTCCCTCCGAAAGGCTTGTCAAGGCTTCAACCTCTCCTGCTGAAGAGCTCTCCTCGGGCTCAGGGGCACCTAGTGTAGAGGACCTCGACACTAGCCCTACGGTTTCTGAAATCGAAAATGACTCCTACCATCAAAGGGTTCCTCGGAAGGACCCAGAGCCTGGCGAACTTGGGTCGTCGGCTCTGGATATGAACCGTCCCTCCAAGATAACCGAGGGTGATCTCGCCCTTCTTCGTCAGCGGTATAATATTCCGATAGACATCGCCCTTGAAGTTCCCGGCCCTATGGATCGTGCCAGCCAACCCGACGAAGGCTCGGTAGCACTCCTTCCTATCTTCTTTGAGTGCGGGCTACGGTTGCCAATCCAGCCTTATTTCGCTTGGATGTTGGCTGGGATGGAGATCGCCCCTTGTCAGCTGAGTCTGAATAGTTGGAGAATTTTGGCCGGGTTGTACACAGCTTGGCATCGGGCAGGGCTTGGGGAGCCCTCTTTTGAAGAGATGAAGAGGGGTGTATCGCCTGAAGGCCAACCCAAAGGCTCATCATGGTTGGTATTATCTCTCTGCCTACAATAGCTCTATGAATATCGTCCAGAAGCTCCCTGATTCCAATAAGAACTTCAAGGATCTTTGGTTTTGGGCTACCGGGGATTGGGGGCGGTCCCTGTTTTCAGATGAAGGGGAGACCTTGGTGCCGGATATTTTCAGGGCTGGAGGTTAGGAGTCTAATGTTCCTTCACTCTTTCTCTGTTTCCTTGTTCTTTAGTCTCTTCAAGGTTTTTTACTTCTCTGGTTCTTCCTAGCTTGTTGGCGAGATGCTCCCAAGGTTTCTCGTCAGGTTCGGAAGCGGGTGTCCTGGGCTCGGAATTATGCTGCCCATTGGAAGGACTTGGTCAATAATGCGGCCTTTGTTGAGTCAGGCCTTGTCCGGGCTGCTCCTTCAGAGGTCGCGGGTCGGATAGGTAGAAGTTTGCTGACTGTTTTAATGATCTTCCCTGTTTGTTTCATCACGTTTGATATCTTAGTTATGTGCTCGGTCCTTGATTTCCTTCTTTCTTTGTAGGCATGTCGAAGAGGCCTAAGTTTCTTGAGAAGTTGGCCGGTACCATGAAGAAAGCCGGTCGTGCTGATGTTGGATCTTCGCGGGCACAGTCTGACACTGCTGGGGCTGAGCGGGCGTCTCGAGGAGATGTCCAGCCTGCTGCTCGGGGTCTCTCTTCTCCTGGTGCACAATCATCGGGGTCCGCTCATCTTACCAGTCCGCCAAAGCCTCTTAGGAAGAGGAGGCGTCCATTTGGGGCCGAGGAGACCGAGCTGGTCCAAGAGGAGGAGGAAGGGACTGCTCCGGTTAAGAGGAAAGAAGTCCGTAGGGCGAGGAAGTCCTCTGAAAGCTCCTCCAAAAAACGGAAGGGCCCTGTGGTCCTCGGGGTGGATGACTTGGGGGAAAACATCCGGGAGGCCACTTCCCATTTAGTGCCGGCCTTCAATGAATTGGCTGAGGTGATTCCTCCTGAGGAGGTCTCGAGGTATGAGGATGTGTCTCCTGAAGGTGTTGTGGCGGAGATGAGTTCTCAGATGGCGAAGGTATTTTCACTTCTCTTCTCGGTCTTTGGGTCTTGGTTATTTTTGTTTTGTGTATTGACTCCTTTCTCCTTTTTTGTGTGCAGGCCAACTATCTCATGGCCAAGAATAAGGGTCTTCTCCTGACTTTGTTGTCTGAGGGTGGTCAGGCCCAGAGGCTTCAAAATCGTCTCTCCGAAGTGGAGGAAAAGCTGGCTGACCGGGAGGGGACGATAGAGAACCTTCAGTTGGCCGCCGTTGAGAACTTTAAAACGAATAAGGCTCTTAAGGCTGCTGCCTCACTGGAGCGAAAACTTGCTGATAACGCCCGGGAGGACTTGAAGGCCGCCCAATCTGAGATTGGCGTTTTGAAGGGGAGGGTGGCAAGTGCTGAGGCCAAGTTGAAGAATAAAGACGAGGAGGTTGCACGGGCCCGAGATAGCCTTGAAAGGAAGAAGACCGAGCTCGAGGATAAGGAGGTTGATCTCGAGGAGAGAGAGAGGTCGAGCTTGAGAAGAGGGAGAGTGAGCTTGAGGCCGAGAAGGAGGCTATTCGCCTAGAGGGGGTTGGTGATTGTGCTGAGCTGATACCGATGGTGTTGCCAGATTTGAATATGGACCCCATCCGTGCGGCCATCGGTTATTGCAAGGGGGATATTTCCGAGGAGGAATTTCGAAAGTGGCTCCCTTCTCTACCTGAGGAGGTGATGGATCCCGTTCCTATCTCGGTTGTTCCGGCTTCCGAGGTTTCTTGCGAGGAGCGTCCTGAGGCTCTGGCTGCCGGCGAGGACTGCCACGAGATCCCTCCTCCCGCCCCTGGAGTAGAGGTCTGTCGTGCAGCCGAGGATGAAGCAGCTGTTCCTCCTCCTGATGCCGAGCCGCTTCTTCCACCGCTTGAACCAATAGAGGAAGAAACTCCTGCCCCTGTGCGGGCTGAATGAAAAGGGTAACCCTACCGGGGCCCTATGTACATTTCAACTTTTTGTGTGATAACATTATATTTTTATATACACATGTATATTTATGTCTTTACTTATTTCTTCCCTCCTTTGTTTTTGTTGTTGTCCGAACAATAAGAGACCCTTCAGGGGTCATTATGAACCGGAGGGGTCTAACCTGACCCCGAGCTGGGTAATGGCCTTCGATTCTGGGGGAATGTTCCCTCTCCAAATCGAAGGATTTTGACTCGGTGGATGATGTAACCCGACCCCGAGCTGAGAGTAAATCACTTGGTCCGGGGGAATGTTCCGTCCCCGAACTGAAAGAATCACTTGGCACTGGGGGAATGTTACGTCCCCAGTCTGAAGACAGACTCGGTGGGACGTTACGTCCCCGAGCTGAAAGAATCACTTGGCACTGGGGGAATGTTACGTCCCCAGTCCGAAGACAGACTCGGTGGGACGTCGCCCGACCCCGATCTGTGAGGATCACTTGGTCCTGGGGGAATGTTACGTCCCCAGTCCAAAGACAGGCTCCGGGGGAATGTTACGTCCCCGAGCTGAAAGAATCACTTGGCACTGGGGGAATGTTACGTCCCCAGCCCAAAGACAGATTCGGTGGGGTGGTTGTTTTCGCTTTTTCAAAGGGTTTTGCCAGAAAATGAATTTTTATTCATGCTTGGGGGGCGTGCTGCCCTCTTTACAACAGTTGTTCCGGTTTGTTGTTTTTGCCCGGTTTTCTGCAAAAAAAAAAAAAAAAGAAAATAGAGAAAGGAAAGTTGATTTTTACGGGAAGTACTTTCGTAACATCTCGGCGTTCCATGGTTTCTTCAACCTCGTGCCGTCCAGACGCCCCAGGATGTAGGCCCCTGGTCTTACTATCTCAATGATCTTGTAAGGTCCTTCCCACTTGGCACCTAACGAACCCTCTTCAGGTCGTCGGGGTGTTTAGGGTCACTTTTCTTAGTACTAGATCACCTGGCAGGAAGGAGCGGGTCCGAACTCTCTTATTGTAGAATCGGGCCATTCTCTGTTGGTAGATGGCTGCTCTTACTGCTGACTGCTCTCTTCTTTCTTCGATCAGGTCGAGGTGATTTTTGATAAGTTCTTTGTTCCGTTCGTTTTCGAAGTGACGGACCCGGTGGGTTGATACTCCGATCTCTGCCGGGATGACGGCCTCACATCCGTATGATAGGGAGAAGGGTGTCTCTCCTGTTGAGTCCTTGAAGGTCGTTCGGTGTGCCCACAGTACCTCCGGTAGCTCCTCGACCCATAGGCTTTTGCTTGATCCGAGCCGAGCTTTCAGGTTTGACTTGATGGTTTTATTGGTGGCTTCAACCTGCCCGTTCGACTTGGGATGGGCCGGCGAGGCGAATTTTAAGGTTATCTGGAGGTCTTCACAAAGTTTTCTGAATCCCCTGCTGTCGAACTGCTTTCCGTTGTCGGTGATGATCGCTTGGGGGATTCCGAACCGACAGATTATATTTCTTTTCAGGAACTCTGTGGCCTTCTTTTCTGAGATGTGGACAAGGGCTCTGCCTCTACCCATTTGGTAAAGTAGTCTATGGCCACGATTGCATATTTTGCCTGACCTCGTCCTTTCGGCATCGGCCCTATGATGTCTAGCCCCCACTGTGCGAAAGGCCAGGGGCTGGATATGGTGGTCAGTTGCTCGGCCGGCTGATGGTAGAGGTTGGCATTCTTCTGGCAACCTTCGCATTTCCGTGCTATCCTCATGCCATCCTGGTGCATGGTTGGCCAGTAAAACCCTTGCCTCAAGGCTTTGAAGGCGATTGATCTTCCTCCGGCGTGACTTCCGCAGATGCCTGCGTGAATCTCCCTGAGCACGTAGTCTGCTTCTTCTGGTGCTAGGCATCTTAGGAGAGGTACGGTGTATCCTCTCCGGTAGAGTACTCCTTCAATCAGAGAAAACTTGGTACTCTTGAATTTCAGCTTTCTGGCCTCTTTTTTATCTTCGGGGGTTTCTCCTGTTTCTAGGTATCTCCTGATCGGCTGTATCCATGAATCTTCGCCTTCTTCTTCTAGTACATCCACCTCTGTCTCTCCTATGCTTCTCTCTCGGAGGTATATTAGAGGGATTACCCTGGGGCTTTCTGTCTTCATTGAAGAGGCGAGTCGGGCTAGAGAATCTGCTTCGCAGTTATCTTCTCGTCCGACCTGTTCGAAAAGTACGCTTCCCACTTTCTCCACCCACTTCTTCACTTCGGCTAGGTAAGCTACCATGGCCGGTTCCCTTGCTTGAAAGTCCCCTTTCAGCTGTTGTATTGCTAGCTGAGAATCACTCCTGATCACTACGTTGTGGACCCCTACTACCGTACATAGCCTTAGCCCGGCCAGTATTGCCTCGTACTCTGCTTCATTGTTTGTAGTTTTGAAGGCGAATTTGAGTGCGAGCAGTATCTCTTCTCCTTCTTCACTTTTTAGCGCTACCCCCGCTCCGTAGCCGTGTGAACTTGCGGATCCGTCCACAGACATTTCCCACATGTTTTCTTCCACGGCCAGGACCTGTGGTTCCGTGAGCTCTGCTATGAAGTCTGCTAAGGCCTGTCCTTTTATTGTTGTTCTCGGGAGGTAGGAGATGTCGTGCTCGCTTATTTCTACCGACCACTTCATTAGTCTCCCTGAGGCCTCTGGTTTTTGCAAGATTTGTCTCAGGGGATAATCCGTGTATACCTTGATAGGATGGGCCTGAAAGTAGGGTCGTAACTTCCGTGCCGCGGTGACCAGGGATAGGGCAATGAGTTCGTGTGTGGGGTATCGAGTCTCTGCGTCCAGTAGAGCTTTACTGACATAGTAAACCGGTTTCTGGACATGGTCGGTCTCTTGTACCAGCGCCGAGCTTACTGCGTGCTTTGAGACGGCCAGGTATAGGTACAGTGTCTCCCCTGGGAGGGGTTTGGCTAAGAGAGGGGGTTGTGCCAGGTATTGTTTTAGGTGCTGGAAGGCCTCCTCACACTCAGGTGTCCAGCCAACCCCTTTTTTAGCTTTTTTTATGACTTTGAAGAAAGGATGGCACTTGTCGGTTGCTCGCGAGATGAATCGGTTGAGTGCGGCGATTCTTCCTGTGAGGCTTTGTACTTCTTTAACTGTCCGGGGTGATTTCAGGTCTAGCACGGCTTGTATCTTTTGCGGGTTCGCCTCAATGCCTCGTGAACTTACCATGTAGCCCAGAAATTTTCCTGAGGCTACCCCGAATGCACATTTCTCCGGATTGAGCTTTAAACTGTGTTTCCTCAGGAGTTCGAAGGTTTTCTTCAGGTCGGCCACATGGTCTCTTGGTTCTTCGGACATAGTTATCATGTCGTCGACATATACCAGCATGGTTGTGCCGATGAGCGGTTTGAAGATTTTGTTCACCAGTCTCTGGAAAGTTGCCCCTGCATTCTTCAACCCGAAAGGCATTACTTTATAACAGTACAGCCCTTGGTCAGTGATAAATGTGGTCTTCTCCTCGTCCGCAGGGTGCATCTTGACTTGATTGTATCCCGAGAAAGCGTCCATGAAGCTTAGCAGCCCTTGGCAGGCTGTTGTATCTACCAGTTGGTCTATATTTGGGAGGGGAAAGCTGTCTTTTGGACATGCTTTGTTGAGGTCGGTGAAATCTACGCACATTCTCCACTTTCCGTTAGATTTTTTCACCAGTACCACGTTGGACACCCACTCTGGGTATTTTACTTCCCGGATGAAACCGGCTTTCAGCAATTTGTCCACCTCGGTTGCTACTGCTCCGCACCGCTCCTGGTTGAATATTCTCCTCTTCTGTTTTACTGGTTTGTGTAATGGGTTCACTGCTAAGCGATGGCTTACGAATTTTGGGTCGATTCCGGGCATGTCATCGTGTCCCCATGCAAAAACGTCGGGGTACCCTTGCAGACATTCCAACAAGTCTTTTCTTAGGGCCTGGTCTAAACTTCCCCCTATTTTTATGCTTTTCTTTGGCCCGAATAGCTTTACTTCTTCTAATTTTCGGCTGCTCCGAGCCGTGCAGCTCCATCGGGTCGAGGAGCAGGGTATTCCCTCGTGTTCTCGTCGTCCTCGTCCCTCTGTCTCTTCTTGGTGCTTTTTTCCACGCAGAGGGTCTCTCGTGAGTAAGTGGCGAAACAGCTGCGGGCTACCTTCTGGCTTCCGCATATGATCCCGATCCCTTCCCGTGTGGGGAACTTCAATTTCAAGTAGTAACAGGACATTGCGGCCTTGGTTCTCATCATGAAGGGGCGGCCGACAATGACTTGATAACTGCTCATGCAGTCTACTACAGTGAAGTTTATCATGATTGTTCGGGTTTTGGGGGCGGCCCCGATCGTCATTGCTAGTTGAATCCTTCCCAACGGGACGACCGTTGATCCCCCGAAACCGTACAGGGGGTGATGTCTTTGGTTAGAGCTGTGCATTCTACCCCCAGGCTCTCCATAGTTTCTTTGGAAATTATGTCTACTGCGCTCCCGGGGTCCACCAAGATTCTGTCCACTTCTGTGCCGCCGATTGTTGCTTTGATTATTAGCGCGTCGTCATGGGGGAAACTTACCCCCTGAGCGTCTTCATCGGTGAACATGATGGGTGTCGACCGACTTCCTTGTGGGTTTGGGATTTTTTCTGTTTTCAGCACCTCTGTCCCCCGTGCTCGGCTATAATTCTTCCTCGACCGGTTAGAGTCCCCGGCCAGCGTTGCCCCTCCTGCGATGACGTTCACCTCCCGATTCCTTGCCCTTTGCCTGGCGGCCATGATCTCGTGGTCTATGTAATTGTTCAGGTACCCGTTCCGGGCCAGGTCCTCCATTTGTTCCCGTAGGTCCTTGCATTCATCGGTTGTGTGTCCCTTTAGATTGTGGTGCAGGCAGTAGGATCTTTTGTTTTTTCTGTCTGGGGGGAACCTCCTAAGGTCGGGCTCTATTAAGAGGCCTTTCTCTCGTATCTCCATGATGATTTCCCCTGGCGGCTTGCTTAGGGGAATATATGCTTCCTCTCGGACCACATGGTTTACTTGAGTTGCGGGCCTTTTGCTTTGATCCTTTTGTGCCATTGGTTTGAACTCTCTGGGTCTTGGGTTGAACTTCCGGAATTCTCTCTCTGGTCGCCGATGGTCTTCTCTCCTGGTTACCCTTTCTCTCCGGGATACTTTCTCCTCTCCTTCTAGTAGGACGTACTTCCTGGCCACCTCCAGTGCAGTAGCGTAGTCTGGTGTTTCGTGGATCCTCAGGTGGGTCCATAGTTTCCCGACCCTTAGGGCCCCTTTCAGACTTTCCAGGGCTTCCTGGGATTCGTAGCCTCCGACCTCGAGTACAGTGTCATGATACCTTTCAATGAAGCTTTTCAGTGTTTCGTCGTCTCCTTGTTTCATGAGCCTTAGTTCCCCTATTGTTTTTTTAGGGGTGCAGGCTCCTTTGAAATGCCGGATAAACGACTTCTTAAGTTGGGAGAAGCTCTGAATGCTCCTCGGGGCCAGACTTCTATACCATAGGATGGCAGGTCCCCCTAAAGTTAAGGGAAATACTTTGCATATGGCGTCGCCCGTTACCCCCTGTACTTCCATTAGGAGGACAAAGTTTTCAATGTGGGATTTTGGGTCGGAGTGGCCTTTGTATGGTGCCATGGTCGGCATGTTAAATCGCTTCGGAAACTGCGCTGTTTTTATTTCTTCCGTAAGGGGAGACCCCTCTTCCTCGCCTCGGGTGTCTCCCGCCCCGATCTTGAGGCTTTCTCCCCACTTTGTCATCTCTTTTCTCAACCAAGATTTTATTTCACGGGTTTTGCCCCCGCGCCGCCTTCTGTGTTCTTCTGTTCGCCTGTCGCCCCGGGCGTGGCGTTCTTTAAACTCAGAGGTCTCCTGTACGTCTTCGTTATACTTTCTATCCTCCCTCTTGGAGTTGTAAAAACTGTCGGAGGAGGGGTCGGGTGATTGTTCCTCCTCTTCTTCTTCCCATGTGTCTTCTGATCTCCCTACCACCGCAGATCTTATCCCATAGGGGCCTCTCTTCCTGGGTCCCTCGTCTTCGCTTACGTCTACTACTTTTTTTCCTCTCTCCTTCTCTTTCCTCTTCTGTCCAGCCTCGGTTTCAGTTTCCTCGTTGTTTGCTCCTTCCATTCTTTCCAGTCGATCCATCATAGACCTCATGCCATCTTCCATTCTTTTCATCCAGTCTATTGCCGGGCCTCCTGGTTGGTGATTTCCGTCCTCCGCCATTTGTCTTCTCACGTGAACTGCTTTTTGTGAAGTTCCCCACAGACGGCGCCAACTGTTGACGGTGGATTTTGGTCTCAGGGTAATATTGGAATATCACTCCGAGGAAATCCTCCTCCAACTGTGAATTTGTTTGGTTATGGGGGACCAAAGGCAAATTTAGCGGAAAACAAGAAAATACGCCAATCAGACAAGGTGATTTAACGTGGTTCGGCGGATTTTGGGATCCAACCTACGTCCACGGGCAAGAACAGGATGGTACTTTTTATTACTCAAATTCACTCCTCAGGTCTCCTCTTTGCTTTTACAAATCAGAGCTCTATGATACTAATCTCTCACTCTTGTGATGGTTTTCAGATGTCCTTTACACATGCTCTACCCTTCTATTTATAATAATACAGAGATCAGATTCCTATTAGTATAAGAAATCCTATTTGAACCCAATCTTCTCTTCTTGTAGGGTTTCCTGATCCGGTACTGCCTTCTTCTTCAGTATTCCCTTTTGGATTCTGACTCCTTCTTCTTGCGAGAGTAGGATATCTTCCTTATCTTATCCATAAGAATGCGGTGCTGTTGTTTTGAACACGGTCGGTTGTCTGGTCGGTTTTAATGAGGTCGGCCATGACAATCTTTTATACTGAGAGCGCTCATGCCGACCTCTATAGTGCTCGGTCATCTGAACCAAAGTGGTCGGTCTTCACATGAACTGGTCGGATCGACTACATGATTTCATCCAGACAGAGAATTTACCCTTTTGTCCTTGTCGTGCTGTCTTAAATGCCGTAGTGCCTGAAAACACCATCAACAAAGTTAATTGTAAAAAAATTAAATGACATGGTAGGAGGGAAGTGGGGTTCTCCGTTATGCATATGATGTTCGGCGACCACGACATTGTTGGGCTCGTAGCCCATAGAGAGTACGGATTAGCCCGCAGGGGGACTAAACCGGAGAATGAAGGAGTCGCCACCCATCGTGAACTGAGAAAGATTTAAGGCCGCACTCACCCCTCGCAAGGGAAGACCTCAAACCGTTGGGTTCAGAATGGTCCATTACTTATGCTAGTATAATGTACGAGTTCACACAATAGTATAGTCAAGTCTTAATGCAATTCATGCATAAAAGCGAATAAAAATGTAATAACACACCCAACCAAAATAATAATCACAATAAAGTAGTTCCAAAAGCATATTAAATTAAGAAATATGAGGTGCGATAACGAAAATTATAATGAACAATTCAAAAGAAAATGATTCATTAAGATAAATGGCAAAAAAAAAGAGTCAATCACGCATATATGAGTATTTCCCGAGTGGCACGTTGAGTTGTATCCCAAGTACAAACCGCACTACCGTCCATTTGGATTCGGCTACGGAATTTACGTCTGGGTTTTCATCCGATATACCGCAAGGGATAATAACACACATAATCATCAATTCAATGTAAACGGACATAAAAAAAATATAACCATGCATATACGGATAATCATCAACATGAACAAACATAAACAAAATAAAGGCGAAATAATAAAATAACAATAAAAGTGAATAAATAGATAAATATAAACAACGAAATGCCAAAGAAGAAATATGGCCAGAGATTTGGCTATTTTTTGATGTAGGGCTTCGCATACCCGGATGGACGTATTTCACATCCAGCCAGACATGTAGCATCCGGAACTATAAAAATAAATATGGTAAGGGTGCCCTCAGGTCTTACCTTTTAAGTTGCTTTCTCGGAAGTGCGTTAGGCCATCGCCGGAAGGATTAAAGCTTGGTTTCAAGGTTTGATTCGCTGTTTCTGGTTGTTGGTTCGCTGTTTATGGTGGCTGGTTCGCTGTTTCTGGTTTGCTGTTTGCTATTTTGGTTCACTGTTTACAGTGTCTGGTTACTGGTTTGCTGTTTCTTTGTTTCTGGTTTGTTGTTTCATTGTTTTTTGGTTTGCTGGCTGGTTATTTTTTGGTTTGCTGTTTCGTTGTTTTTTGGTTTGCTGGCTGGTTATTTTTTGGTTTGATGTTTCGTTGTTTTTTGGTTTGCTGGCTGGTTGGTTTTTTTCCGGTGATTTTGTCTTCTTTTTGTTTTCTCTCTTTTGGCCGGTGAATCTTCCTCATTCTCCCTTATTTTTTCGGTGATGCTCCCCAAGAAGAAGAACATAGACCTCCTTCATTTGATGATGACTCGGTCCCTTTTATAATGATTTGAATGGATCTCCAAATAGGGAAACAAATCAAGTTTATGTGGGAAATATATTATCAACTTATTTTGGGAATAAAATCCTATAAATTTGGTGATGAGGATATCTCAAATCTTGTTAAATTGGTGAGGATAGGATCCCAAAATCTCATTAAATTTGAAAGTGTTGATGCTCTCATAACTAAGGAGATTTTATCATATTTGGGAAGATTATGCATGGGCCGCATGGTCAGAGGGTGGATGGGCCGAAGTTGAAGGGTGCAAGGGCCGATTGTGTGGGCTGCATGGGCCGGTTGCAAGGTTTGAGGCAGAGGCTGGCTGAACGAATCTGAGGCTGGCTAGTGAGGTCGAATCCGATAATGTGCTAATTTTGGAGGTCTTCCTCCCTTCCGGCATTCATTTTTCGCAACTTCCGTAACTTTTTAGGTAGTGCCTCCATACGAGGCTCATCATCGGACTCATGTAAAAAATGAAATGTCTACAGTCGCCGCCACTTTGATGGGACTTGTGCATTGTGTGACAGAGACAACCCTATCAAAGTCATGCTTGCATTTTTTTACTTACATGATCCGTCTGTTAGTGTCCTAGACATGCCCAAGGTCTCTAATAAATGATTTGGTGTGTATGATCAAGAGAGTTGCATAAAAACTTACATTGATCGGATGTGGATTTCAAAAATTTGTATGATTGTTGGAAGCTCTAAGCCTTCTTTGAGTGAATCCAATCCAATGATGAGTTTCCCTATCACCTTCACTAAAATCTTGAAGTGCTAGCTTGCTTGAAATTTTGAAGCAAAATTTCCAAGGAAGAACAAGAAGCTCTCGGCCAAGCCCTATGAGAGAAGAGAAAGTTGATTTTCTTTTTGTATGTTGTTTCATAAACTAATACCAAAAGTCAACTAACTAAAGTTGTGTATATGGTTTTCTAAAAACCAAAACAAGTGTGTTGAGAGCAAAAATCCATTTAATGCTCTCAACCACTTCCATCACCAAAAAGGTGATTAGACTTCCATCACCAAAAAGTGACTAGTGATGTAAGTGAAGTGAGTCCCATTTTAAATACAAAATTTGATTGGGTAACGCAACACACTTTGGGCCCAGATTCTTTTAATCCGATTAAACAAATTTTCCGTCACGACGTAATTAAATAATAATGCGTAGTAAAATTATTACGAAAGTCGCTTGCGAATTAATTCCAAATTAATTCGTTCGCCCGAATTAAAATCCAATTTTAATTCCGCTTTGAAATACGATTTCAATTAATATATCCAATATATTATTTAATCGATTAATTCCAAATTAATCGCGTTCTCTATTATATTAGAATTTTATCCCAGATAAATTCTTGTCGCAATTAATCCCAGATTAATTTTCTCTCTCTCACAATTAATCCTAGATTAATTATGTTCGAGTCAAGTGTCATTGGTGAATCTTTGGGAAGCGACCCAAGAGATCTCTGGATATGTTGGCAATAAATCCGGTTGTCGGACTATCCGAACATGTACGTACCCCGTACCACGTTCTTATCGATTTACAAGACATGGTTGACTTCTAGCAAAACATCGTACCTACCCAATTCTCCAGAAATATTCAACAAATAATATATAATCTATATCAGGCATAGTATACTATGTATTGCGTATTACGTTCCAGTATCGGATGTCACATGCTAGGCCTGGGGCTGGAATTGTGTCTGCCTCGTACGAATCCTATATCGGATCACAAGCAACTAGTCTATTTAATCGGATAATCATGACCTAGTCATACTATCCCTATAGCTGCAGCATTTGAGAGTACAAGTTCTGTATCTCTGCGTGATCATCATCTCCATATGACTGAAGTGATACTTCCATCTTGACATCACACCCAATACACTACAATTCTCAGTAAACCCAGAAGAGGCGTACACAGAACCTGTTAAAGCCTCAGACGACTTAAACCAAAGCGTACTGATTGTCGCAAGTATTAGCGATGTGTAGGCACGGGCACAGAGGTGGGCGACACTGTCCGAGTTCACGGCCCGGTCGGGAGTACGGAATAGCCCGCGGGGGACTAAACCTGAGAATAAATGGAGTCGCCACCCAGTGTGAACTGGGAAATGATTTAAGGCCGCACTCACCCCTCGCAAGGGAAGACCTCAAACCGTTGGGTTGAGAATGGTCTCTTACTTATGCCAATTGTAATGAAAGGATTTATGCAATAGTATAACCAAGTCTTATGAAACCCATGCAAGATAATTTAATCAACACCCAAGTTTGCACACCCATAAAAGTAAATGAAATAAAAACGAGCGCATAATTCCATAAACATATCAAATAAAGAAATGTGAAAATGTAAATAAATAATAACGGTAAAAAGCGTCAATAATAAAGTGAGATGATTAAGTATGTAATGCAAAATAAATGACCAAAGAAGCAGACATGCATGAAATATGAGGAAGAGAAGTCAATTCACTGCATGCACGTTCGTGTAGCGTTCAGAAACGCGTTCTAACGGTAAACATAATGCATGCGTTTGAGTAACGTTTGGAAACGTGTTCGAACGGGATAAGGGAGAATGCATGCGTTTGAGTAGCGTTTGAGAACGCATTCGAATGGTATTACCAAAGTGGTATCTAAAATGACACAAACACATGCGTGAATGTTTCTCAAGCGGTACGTGGAGTTGTATCCCAAGTACAGACCGCACTACTGTCCATTCAAATTCGGCTACGGAATTTATCTCTGGGTTTCCATCCAATATACCGCGAGAGGCAACACTCAAGCATAAACACAACATGAATGCGAAAATGAAAAGTGAAAAAAATAGCAACCAAAAAAGATGAATAGTGAAATCAATAGAAGAAAGGCGCGACAAACTATGGTAAAGGTAGCCTTTAGACATTTCCCTCAAATAGAGGACCTTTAACCAAACATGATTAGCCTATGCTCACGAGATAACAATACGTGGATAAATAAAGCAATAACATACGGAAAGTAGATAACGGAATGATAAACAAGAAGCGACCAATGCCGACATCTATATGGGACTGTTGGAATTTTCTAAGCATCCCAAGATCATATCAAGGAATGAAAATAACATGTGAATACATTCAAGGAGGTGCAGAATACTCACAACGAGCGGTTGAACGATGCATCGAAGAACAAAAATCCTTTTCTCCTCCTCCAAGGCTCGGCAGTCCACTGGTTTTGGTCTCCAAGAATCGGCAATGGTCCTCCATGCAATCTCCAAGCTTTGTAATGAAATTCCATGCTAACAAGTGCGGTTTCCCTATCACCTTCGCAAGACTCAAATGGTGTGCTAGCACTTAGGAATTTTTGCCACAAAAAATCTTTGCTTCTCCTTCATTTTGTTTCGGCAGTGAGCTGAAAACCAGAAGAGAGAAACAGCCCCTTGTGGGCGTGAGAGAGAAGAAGAGAAAAGTGAAGAGAGAGAGTTGTTTTTGGTTGTTATATGTTAAGTGTATCTAATACACTTCTTTTAATTTCAAAAATCAAAATAAAACATATACAAATTATTAAAATAACAATATATGTCATTCAATCTTTCAAAAAGCTTTCCAACAACTCCAATCTACTATTCACATCACTCAATCAATCAAGTGACAAGTTGTCACATCACTCAAAGTGACTAATGATTTGACGCTTGATGTGACTAGCGATTTGACGCTTGATGTGACTTGCGTGCCGCACTCGAATTCGAAATATCCAGAAATATCCTTATAGGAATATATGATCTATATCAGGCGTAATATACGTAGTATTGCGTATTTCGATCCAGTATCTGATGTCACGTGCTAGGCCTGAGGCCGGAAATGTGTTTGCCTCGTACGAAGCATATATCGGATCTCTGGTAACTAGTCTCTATAATCGGATAAACATGACCTAGTCATAATATCCCGATAGCTGCAGCATATAAGAGAACAAGTTCTGTATCCTCCGTGACCATCATCTCCACTATGACTGGAGTGATACTTCTGTCTTGACATCACACCCAACACACTATGATTCTCAATATACCGAGCAGAGGCGTACATAGAACCTGTTAAAGCCCTGGACGACCTAAAAGCAAAGTATATTGATTGTCGCAAGTATTGGCGGTGCAAATCTCAGGTTAAGACCAAATACACCTACCCTGATTTCGGATTTCCATAGACACATAGTCATACTACCAATGGAATTCGGAGGGGTCTATCCAGAGCGAAGCTGTTTCCCATACCATCGGTAAAACACAACCTCATACTACACTTGCATGAGTATCCTATACCCAAATATATGAGAACTATGCTGTTATGCCCTCACAACGTGCACAAGTGTAATACTAGTCTTTTACGCATTATCGATGTCCAATCTCGATAAACTCTGACTAGGGATATTTAATGATTAAACCTTCGTGGATTGATACTGTCACATATCATCGCAATCCAGGAACTAATCATATGGACCTTTCATCATTTATACATCTTGATGATCTAATCACAAATGATAAAAGAGCAATTTCCTTTGTCACATAGTTAATTTGTACAACAACACCATGATCTATACAAATAGTGACGCTATGGGTCATAACTGTCCAACAATCTCCCACTTGGCCTATAGCCAGTCACTCGAGTGTCCTACACCCGAACTATGTACGGTTCGCTCAAACTGCTGAGAAAAGACTTTCGTCAGCAGATTTGCATGATTATCATCTGATGCGATTTATTCGACCATCACATCGCCACGATGTATGATCCGAACGAATCAGATGAATAGTCGAAGTATGTATCTGGATCGTTGATGAGACCATTAATTCTTTAGCCTACACTGAAGCCTAGCTCAGCTGCTAACAGAACTATATCTAATCTAATTAGATTTGTTATCGACCCAAATGGCTTCTATTGTTGCCTCAGCTGCAGCAATAACCCGCATTTGTTATTTATTCGGTAATAGTATCTTGCATGGAAGATTTCCAGCTCACTGTTCCGTTATTCAAACTGTATAGTACCGTTTTTTGACTTATAGTCATTTTATCGGTTAGGAAACTTGCAACGGTGATCCCAGTCACTTCAAGTTCTCCTTCTCCATAGTTTAAAACAACATCTTTAGTTCCTCTAAGATACTTAAGGATGTTCTTAACATCAATCCAATGACTATCACTTGGATTGGCCCGATTGTGACTCTATATGCTCAAAGCGTATGAGACACCAGGTCGCGTACATTTTTCAATGTACTATTTCTCAGAGAGTTTTCAACAACTTTAAATCTATCCCAGTAGATCTTTATTCCTAGAATAAAGGTTGTTTCTCCCAAGAATTCTACGGAGAATTTTCTCGAAAGCCAAGCTTTCACCGATTGTTTTATGGGAATATCATTTCCAAGAAATGACATATTATCATTATTACTTAGGACATTCATTGTCAGTGTGCTCCCACTAACCTTCTTATATACACAAGAATCATTTTCGTTTTGAATTAAATCATACACCATTATGATTAAATCAAAATGATAATTCCAAGAACTGAATGCTTGCTTCAATCCATACATGGATTGAATAACCTGCAAACCTTGTTTGCTAGTTATAGTACGAAAAAACCGTCAGGATGTTGAAAACATCCTCCAAAAGGATTCCGTTAAAGAAAGCGGTTTTGGCGTTCAGCTGCCACGTTTCATGAATGAAACATGCAGCATTAGCAAGCATTATCCAAATGGATTTTCCATGGCAACGGTTAAAAGGTTTCGTTGTAATCGACACAATGTTGATAACGATACCTTTTCGCTACAAGCCTAGCTTAGTACGTTGGTATGTTGCCTTCCACGTATGTCTTCCTTGAAGACTTATATAGTACCAGTAGGCATAATGCCTTGCGGTACATTAACTAGTGTCCAAACATAGTTAGTATACATGGATCCATTTCGGACTTTATGGCACTTTGCCATAATAGGGAGTCGATACCCTGTATCACTTCCTCATACGTAGTCAGTTCGTATTTCTCAATTAGATTGACATCTTTATGAGATAAGATCAGAAAACCATACCCCAGGTTGTCTTCTGACTCTCTCCGACTTACGCGGTTCTTGTGTATTCGAAGATTATTAGTATAGTTTCATCCTTGATGAACTATTTGTGTTCCATTAAGGAATCGGTGCCTAGAACAGTATTACTCTGATTTTCATCGAGTTTTACTATCCTCTCACTTACCACTGCATATCGGTATTCCTCTCAGGAAAACCGCATGGTGAGCAACAATTACATTGTTCTCTTGTGAGATGTATAAGTACTATACTTTTGTTTCCCTTGGATAACCAACAATTGGCACTTATCCGATTTGGGTTTTAGTTTGGTATCATCCAAACATATGCCTAGCATTCCAAATCTTCAGGAATGAGAAATCCCAGTTTCTTTCCTGTTCATATCTAATATGAATTCTGTCTAACAGATTTTCATGGAACCTTATTCAAAATAAGTTCTGCACTGTTAAATGCGTATCCGTTGAAGGAAATGGTAGCTCAGAGCAACTCATGATTAACCTTATCATGTCCAACAAAATTTGGTTTCTCAGTTCGGACACACCGTCAAATTGACGTGTTCCGGGAGGAGTCCTCATTGAAAGAATACCATACTCTTTCAAGTATTTGAGAAACTTATTGCTTAAGTATTTTCATTACGGTCTAACCGTGATGGTTTAATACTTTAGCCGATCTGTTTGTCTATTTCACGTGGAAACTGTAAAAGTTTCCGATTTGTGTTTCAAAGGAAACACATAACCCTAACGCGATGCCACATCCGTAAAGGTCACTATGAACTAGGGCTAACAGATCGGTGGCATTTTCACTTTTACTAAGTAAATAGTGTTATAGGCACTTTGCCTAATAAACTAGATTCGTAGACTTTATTTGAATGGAATCAAATCAGTCTTAGTACCCACTCTTCAAAAGTGTGGATATACGAGTCTTGTTTAATTGTGTCCCAGACAACAATGCCACAATTAAGTTTCTTTTGATCAAATCAGTTTGAGCTATTTGTTTGTCATTTTATACGTTTGAGATTTATTTATATTCAAAATATAAATACTGTTATTCACATCTAATGTGTTTATCTCAATATCATATTTATATAATAAAACACTTTAGTGTTCTAGAATATAAAGGTATACCCGCAATGGGTTAAACCCTGATATAGAGATAATATATCTAGTCAAACCAGTTACATTTTAACAGTTTCCAAATTTAAGTACATACCTGAAGGGTAGTTCCTAGACTTAGATTTCTACGATTAAAACAGCGATTTATGTCACATTTCCAATTCGCAGATTAATCTCAACTGAAGTCAGTATCCTGCTCATAGCAGATTCTGCACACCAGAACATATTTATGTACCACATCCAGTATCTAAAATCCAATTTTAATACTAATTGCGAACATGTTTATGACAAATATGGTTGAAGCCGAAGCCTTGCCCCTCTTCAATTCCTTCTTGTCTGCCTTGTCCAAATTGCAGTCACGCTTCCGCGATCCCGTTTGCCACAACTTAGGCAGACATTTTGGGATATGTCATTTATCTTCCCAGAAGACTATAATGATTTTTCCTTTGCCCTTTTCCATACTCCAGAAGCCTTTGGCCTAGCCTTGGCCTTCGAGAATGTCGAAGTAAGGTGCGCGCCTTGTGCTTCTTGCCATATTGCAAACTTAATACTTCAAAGATCTAAAAATAGATCTATGAAGATCCTTCAATTTCAATATCATACTATAAGGATCTAATCCTTAGTTCTGATTAAGAAATTAAGGAGTCTAATTGGCAAGTTTAATTGATAAAGTTATCATCACATGAATATTCCAAATATCATGCTCTATTATTTGCTTAACTCCGGGCTCAGGCCTAATATGTTATTTTATCAAATAAAGTAAGACCATCCTAAAATTTTATTCCCAACTTGAAAATTAAACCATTTAAATACATTTTCCCTAGGATTATGTTTTAAATGTCAATCTTTCAATTTTATCTTGATTCTAATAGTCCAACTATTTAATCAACGATTTTAGGTACTATTTATTATAATGATTACTATAGTTCAACTATTTAATCAACTATAATTTAATAGATTAAATTCAATTATATTGATTACTATAATCTAATTATAAAATCAACTATAAATGATCAATGAAATTCAAATATATTGATTACTATAATCCAATTATATAATCAACTATAAATGAATAGTTTGAATACAGTCCAACTGTTTTATTAAAACAACTATTTAAATATTAGTCCAACTAACATTTAATTTATTTAACGTAATATTTGAAATGAGCGCGTATGGCAAGTTACTAAACGAATATTGCAAATTTAATACTTGCCTCCCACTATTTTTCGGCGAGCCTCTAACCCTCTGTTGAGTACTCGGAAAACCTTGTTTCCTAGTGGGCTAGGATCCCGTTAAATGTCACACAATCTTGACTTTGGCCAACAAATTGTATGATAATTAACTAGGTAGATCTCTAAGATCAATTGGATCCCATCCAATTCCTAGATCCAGTAGGGGGACATCCAAGTCCGAAACATATATCTTATATATGCCAATATATCCAATATATTGCCTAACCTTTTTCCTCTGAATCAACTAAGCCTTGGCTTTGGCACAAAAAACTTAGTGTTCCCAGTTAAGCGGAACCCATTGACCATGGAAAGCTTCGTAATCAATGTCGATGGACAAGAAGTGATCTTGACTTTGGCCAACAAATCAAAACTTGGACAAGACAGCGATATGGAACAAAGCCTTTGTGATTCAAACACATCCTCGATGGACAAAGGTCTTGACTTTGGCCAACAAACCAATCACAATCTTGGATCTTGAGTAAGAATCTCTCAATGGAAGGAAACACGCTTAATATTGTTTGAGGGTTTTTCGCGTGCAAATTGGCAACTAATTTATTATCTTTGTTAAGGTCTCATCATCAAACACCCTTAAACATGCATTCTAAACACATAATAAGGCGCGTAAATAAATATAATAATGATATGCAGATGGATATTTAACACATTAATCCTAGATCAAATCTCTCTCTTTCCTCTCTCCCGCTAGCACAAGTATTTGCTTCTACCTATTACATAATACTTCTAAAGAAACCTCATTTACATTGAGGGGAATAGGTGAGAAGATAAATACATAGAGTAAGGAGGTAATAGGCTGGACACGCAGGTCTAATTAATAAATTCTAAATTTATTATAACAATTTCCAAAATTGCCCCACCCATCTAATATCCATCCGATATACATAATTCATGCATCGCAACCATGTATTTACACAAGCATGTTATCAATCAATCTAATCCAATTAATTAATCTTATAATTAATGACCATCCAATGTTCAACAACGATTTGATTTTGCGCGAATCAAACTCGTTTTGCGAATAAGTACTCAAAGTACGAATTCTTGAATTATATTAAACTACAAAATTAAATCCAATTCAATTTGTATTTAATACTAATCCGCTATTTAATTCCAAATTAAATACTACACTTTATTAACGAACTTTTACGACTTAAATTCCAAATTTAAGTCCGACTTACGGGTCTCAAAGCCCGATTTGTTGGACAATTATGACCCATAGCGTCACTATTTGTATAGATCATGGTGTTTTTGTACAAATTAACTATGTGACAAAGGAGATTGCACTCTTATCATTTGTGATTAGATCACCTAGATATATAAATGATAGGAGGTCCCTATGATTTGTTCCTGGATGGAGAAAGATATGAGACAGTATCAGTCCACGTAGGATAAATCATTAAATATCCCTAGTCAGAGTATTATCGAGATTGGACATCGATAAATACGTAAAAGACTAGTATTACACTTGTGCGCGTTGTGAGGGCACAACGACATAGTTCTCATATATTTGGGTATAGGATACTCATTCAAGTGTAATAGAAGGTTGTGTTTTACCGATGGTACGGGAAACAGCTTCGCTCTGGATAGACCCTGACCGGCGTAAACACACACGTATAACGCAAGCGCACGTATCGTTCAAGTAGTATAAAAATATCTATCCCACGAGGACTTAATATCTAATCTATTAATTTTATGAGGTCAAATGATTACTAGTATCTAACATGTTGTTTGATTGATTTGAAATGGTGACGATTCTAAATTTAAAAACAAGTAAATAACATTGTTCGAAAGTAGATTTTAAGAAAATTTAATATTAAAAACTATCTAGGGTTGTGATTTCTTCCAATATCATTTTAAAGATGAAATGGTTATCTTAAAGTTGGGTAATATATTGATTTATTAACCTGGAACACTAAATTATGTGTAAGCCTCTGTCGATGGTCAGACACAAATACCCAGTTTAACCCAATTGTATGTCAACCAAATTATCTGGATTCATTAAGTTTAAGTTCCAATTATGGCTACCCCCGCCCGACAGGTATATTCCTATCATGTAAGGAAATCTATTAAAGGGTTATCTATCCTCAAGGAAGATCGTGGGCTATTAAGTCTAAGGTCTTAAACTTAAAATCCCTATGTCTAGTTCATTTTAAGTTTCCCAGTTCAATTTTATTAATGGCCAGTTAATGAAAAAGTATTAAGATTAAGACTCAATAAATAAATTTTTATATTACCCAAGCTATAATCTAACCCCTTATAAACCGGTGATATTGGATTCCATCACAACCCCAGATAACTGGCTTAGTTACGACACATTTACAGGTAGTAAAAACTTAAATAAAATAAAAGACATAAAGTAAAATACTAAATTAAATACTGAAAATTAAATGCTGAAAAGTATGCTGAAAAGTAAATGCTGATGAAAGTAAATTGCTGTGAAAGTAAATTGCTGAAAGTAAATTGCTGAAAAGTAAATGCTGTGAAAGTAAATGCTGAAAAGTAAATAAAGTAAGAGTACAATAAAAGAAAATGCTCAGGTAAAAGGATCCGCTTTTATTACTTAATTTTAGATATCTCCCTTAATATAATATATTAACTTTGCATGATAATTACCAACCAGCCATATAGGCGGTATCCAGATTAAGTCAAATTAATAATTAATTACCAACCGACCAATCAGGCGGTATCCAGTTTAGTCAGGTTAAAACCAATTTAAATAATTACCAACCGACCAATATGGCGGTATCCTCGTTAAGTCAGGTTTTAACTAGTTTATATATTATAATTAAGGGAGATTAATATAAATATTAGTCATAAAAGTTTTACCTTTTACCCCAGCAAAGGGGAGTTACGTCCTCATTAATGAAAAGTAAAAATTGAAAATTAAAGAAAGAAAAGTACTGTGCGTAAAAGTAAATTGCGGAAAGTAAAAACTGAAAAGTAAAGAAAGAAAATGTGAAAGCGGAAATTAATTACTGAAAGCTATAAATAAACCAAACAAGATACAATCTTCTTAGTATTCTTAAGGAATTCCTTAGAAGAAAGTATGAATTTTACAAATGAAATGGCTTGGTATTTATAGGCAAAATTTTACCTCCATCAAATCATCCACCAAATCAATTATTAATTGCTCCACTAATTGCTCAACTAATTGCTCCACCAAATCCATTATTAATTGCTCCAATAATCTCTTATCATGTTTGGTGATGATTTGATAATTTTTATTATTTATTTATTAATTTATTTTTTGCTTTGAAAATGATTGAAAGTGACTTTAATAATTACACACTACACACTTCTGGATGGTTCATCAATTTCGGGCATGAAATCTTCCGAATTCGAAATTATTTTATCTTTCAAAGTTGTAGATCTTTGAGTCTTCTTTAATCTGGAACTTGAATTAGCTCAATCCGATATCTGAGTAAAACGTTATGCCTAAAATACGACAGATGCGCAAAACTGGAATTTCCAAAACTGCACTTCGTCAAAACGCCCTTTCAAGTTTCCAATCTCCAAAATTAAAATATCAAGTCCAATAATTGCCCTTATTTGACCCATATTTCGTCCTAAATGATTTCATTAAGTCCCAATATTATTTTATCTGCAAAATAAACTAAAACACATCAAAACGTTCATCAAACCCGAGAAACTAAACAAAATATTAAGTAAAAGGGGCGGTAAATATTGATATATTTTCCGCTCATCACACCCCCAAACCTAACATTTTGCTAGTCCTCGAGCAAAACAACAAAATAAAAATAAAATTAAACTAAGCCACTTTCGTAGGGATCACGGTTGCATTTAGCATATGCAACAAGCCTTTAAACCCCTAGGTGTCCCTAGTGGACGAGTTATAGTCTCGTGAGGGCTTACAGCAACGATACCCACAAACGTTTTACAAAAGTAAAAAGATAATAAAACTAATGCACACAAAAGCAAAAAGACAAGAGAAAAGAGAATAAAGATGTTAGTGACTAATCATGTGAAACTTCTACTCCAAGTCAATAGTTGTTTTGTTTCATTCTAAATTACAGAATAAGTAAATTCTCCGATTATTTTTACCATTCTTCATATACACAGCCAACAAAATATTAAACATCTCATTTTTTTCCACAACAGTCATAAGTGCAGTTGATAAGAGAGTAATATTTTTGTCCTAAAGTTCTATCAGATTTAACACCTTTTTGGTAGCAATGGAATAATTTTCTCATTTTTCTGATTTTTTCTTTGATTTTTTCTTTTTCTATTTTTTATTTATATACAATATCTTCCATCTATGTAGCGAGTGTTGGGTCGGTGGCTCCCAAACCAGTTGGCTTTAGGGCACCAGATGTTAAGACACCCCTACAGACTTAATTACCAGACTTCAGATATATATATTTTTGCAGCATCTTTGATCCATGTAACGAGCTTTGGGCCAGTGACTCCCAAACCAGTTGGCTTTAGGGCACTAGGTGTTAAAACACCCTTACAGACTTAATAACTCGGATCTCGGACGTTTTTTTTTTTTTTACTCCACTGCTTTTTGAGATGCTTCCTCCAATTAAACTACAACACTGAATATTACAAACTTTTCAATTTTACTCATGTCCGTATGTTACTATATATGTTGATAATACCTGTCAACTGAGCATATGAAGATCATTTTAGTCTGTTTTAAGGAGAATTCACAAATTAAATAATTCAAAATGAAATAAATAAAAATTAACTTGTTTCGAAATAGGTTTGAGATACGTCTCAGGAGTGGAAACTCCTTACTCAGCTATCTCTTACCAATTTCACCTTTTTAGTCAAATTAAAAACAAAAAACACAAAATATTTTGTAATTTTTGAAAATTTTCCAATTTTTTTGTATTTTTGAAAAAATTTTGGACTAAAAATAAAAATAACACACAAACTAAAAACAAGGTACTGATCAACTAATTCCCTCCCCCAAACCTAAATGAGACATTGTCCCCAATGTCTTAAACAGTAGAAGAAGAGTTTAGAAGATAATACCTGGTTAGCTGAAATTCTACAAGAAATTAAAGGTTAAGATCCAGATTAATTCGACGCCTCTTACCACGATCGTCTTCGAACCAATTTATCTTTGAAAGGATAGGGTCAACTTGTGGTTCATAGGCTATGAGTTGGTCTATTAGATCTGGAGCAGTTCTGGCAGTGAAGATGAGTTCTTTCAAAGGTTTTGACACGAACCCATTTCTCCGAGCATCATCAAGAAACACACAAAGAAAATCATAAAATCCATCAACATTAAACAGTCCAAGTGGTTTCTGGTGTATGTTCAGGTTCGTCCAAGATAGTACAATAAAAATTTCCTCCAATGTACCCAAGCCACCTGGCAAAGCGATAAAAGCATCAGCACGGTTAATCATTTCTACCAGTCGTTCAGACATACCTGGCACGATCAGTTCCTCTCCGTTTGATGATCCAATAAGATTTGCCTCTGCCAAGGGTTTTGGGATGATTCCCAAAAAACATGACTGCCTCCTTCCTGTACGGCCTTTGAAACGATCCCTATTAGTCCAAGATTGCCTCCGCCATATATTAAGTGCATATTCCTTGCAGCTAAGACTCGACCCAATTCCTGTGCTGCTTCTATGTATTGTGGTTTAGTTAACACTACTACCGCAAAACACACAGATGTTTTCAACTCGTCTTCTTGAAGTGGCTTCCATTTTTATATGTATTTCTTTCTCAACTCTGGATGCCTTCAAAAGTGCAATGATGGGCTGAATTTATAGTACCTGAAAAGGGTGAGTAAAAATAGCACAAGTATCTTCCAGAGGACGATTAGTAGCGAAATAATATCGTGTTAGTCAAAAAGGTCTGGATCATGTGGGAGGAGAAAATAAAAGAAAACAACAAAATAAATCACAATTATTAGGAAAAGACAAAGAGATATAATATTTACAAGAAAAGTAACGGCTTGATTGACGTCTATGCGTCAGGGACAAGCTTCCCATCCAATTTTCTTATAAATTGGCAAACAGGGTCTTTTTCAGTCAGATTCCCGAGACTTAATTGTTGTCTTTCTTTTTGGAATTGTGTATGTAATTTGCGAATGGCAATGTGAACATATCCATTGGGATGCGTCTCAAGAGTTGAAGATATTTCATCTAAAGACTCCTTACTCAAGCCATCCCTAATGAATTTAATTTTGTCTTCACGATTATCAGACACCATTCCTAAAGAACAACAACGAGTGTTGTAATTAAATCGTGCACATTTAAAACAAACACCCATTTGCTTAGCTCTTCGTTTCTTTGCATAGGTGCTTCTTCCAAAACCAGGCAGATGTGAAATAAAAGTGTCAGAAGACTCACCTGCCAATCGGACTCGTGCTTCAATTACCCAACGAATATCATTAGGAACACCGTGAATTGTCAGTAACCTCATCCGTTCCAAGCGAGCTTTGTAAACTTTCATCAGAGATTTTTGAGGGAGAGAAGGAAATTGCTTGCGAAGATTTGCGAGAGCATCTTCCATTTTGAAATGACTAATCCTGCAAAAATTAAACACACAAAAATAAAAACACCAAATCACAATATATACACAAATTGCATGGGTTGCCTCCCTACTAGCGCTAAGTTTAAAGTCGTCAGCCAGACTTGGCTTCTCGAACGTTAAGCTGGATCTGAAAGTGTAACACTTTCTTTTTGTCGCTCAAATGAATCTCCCCAGTAGTGCTTGACACGCTTGTTTTTAACCTTGAAAGTTTTGTTAGCGTCAGGAAAATGTATCTCAACGGCTCTATTTGGTAAAACTTTGGTGATCACAAATGGACCTGACCACCGTGATTTTGGCTTCCATGGGAAGAATTTCACCCTTGATTTGTTTAACAGTACCTTCTGCCCTTGGTTCCAGTTGTATGCGCACTAACTTCTCATCATGTCTCTTTTTGCCCTTTTCTTTGTACAATTTGGCATCCTCAAAAGGTGATTGTGAAATTCCTCCAATTCGTTGTGTTGGTGGAACTTTTTCTCTTCTGTTGCTTGTAGTGCAAGAATTGGCTCCTTCAGTACAAAAGACGCTTTATCTTTAGGCTCTATAGGCAATTGACATGTTATAAGTTTGTCAGTAGAACTTTGCATTGCATTGGAGTTCTGAATGGTACTGTGTATCACATCGAGTCTGAAACATTCCTCATTCTTTTCATCATCTGGGAAATTCATGGCCTTGAAAACATTGAATGTTACTTCTTGGTCCTGTACCCTCATGGTTAATTCTCCTTTTTGTACATCAATAATGGTTCGACATGTAGCCAAGAATGGTCTCCCAAGGATGATTGGCACGTCTGCGTCTTCCTCCATATCAAGGACAATAAAATCTGCTGGGAAAATGAATTTGTCAACCTTGACCAGTACATCCTCAAATACGCCTCTCGGAAATACGAGCGTTCTATCAGCAAGTTGCAGTGAGACTGAAGTTGGCATTGTTTCTCCAATCTGTAATTTCCTGAAAATAGAGAAAGGCATCAAGTTAACACTCGCACCTAAATCACACAAAGCCTTACCAAAGTTATGTTCTCCTATGACGCAAGGAACAGTGAAACTGCCAGGATCTTTCAACTTTGGGGGAAGTTTCCTCTGAATGATGGCACTGCATTCTTCTGTTAATGCTACTGTCTCGTAATCTCCCAATCTCCGTTTTCGTGAAAGAATATCTTTCATGAATTTGGCATAGGTGGGCATTTTTTCCAACGCTTCTGCAAATGGAATGTTGATATGCAGTTTTTTGAAGATCTCCAGGAACCGAGAAAACTGCTTGTCCAATTTGTTCTTCTGAAGACGTTGAGGAAAATGTGGAGGTGGAGTGATCTGTTCTTTTTCCTTTGCTTCTTTTTCCTCCATCTGTTGCTTTGTTTCTTTTGGAACTTCCTCAGCAACTGTTTTGACTCCAACATCTTTGTTAATTTCAGTACCGCTTTTTAACATGATGGCATGACATTGCTCATTCCCCATGTTTCTTGGATTTGGCTCTGTGTTGCTAGGAAGGGTACCTGGCGGTCTGTAACTCTGAGCATTTTCCAGTTGTCCCATTTGATTCTCCAGTGCTTTAATAGAAGCAGATTGACTTTGAATTAATGCTGCTTGGGATTGAAACATAGCATCATATCTTGCTGCTTGAGAGTCGTGTTTTGCTTCTATCTTTTTCAAGTGGGTCAACACTTCTGTTATTCCTGGTTCATTTGCTTGCTCCTGGCTTTTGTTCTGTTGCTAGAATTCAGGTGGATAGTTCTGCTGTTGGCCTGAATTGTTGCTCCATGAAAAATTGGGATGATTCATCCACCCTGGGTTGTAGGTGTTGGAATATGGATTGTTTCATTGTCTGTTGAAATTGCTGACATAATTCACCGTTTCTTCAAGTTGGTTTGACTCTGGTGCTCCTCCATATGGTGAACTTGTGGATCCAGTGATGTTCACAACTTGCGTGCTAAGTGTTTCTAGACATTTGCATATCTGATCCAGCCTGGTATTCACTGCTGTGTTTGCTCCAACTTCATAAATTCCTGCAATTCTTTGGATCATGCTCCTTTCTGTTGGACACAAGGAATTGTTGTTGGCCATTTCTTCGATTAGGTCCCAGGCTTGATCTTCTCCTTTTTGCCATCAAGGCTCCTCCAGCAGCAGCATCGATTGTGGTTCTCATTATTCCAGAAAGTCCATTGTAGAAGGTCTGAACTTGTAGCCACTTTGGAATCTCATGGTGAGGATATTTCCGGAGTAAATCTTTGTACCTTTCCCAAGCTTCGCAGAGGGATTCTGAATCTTGTTGTACAAAGGATGTGATGTCATTCCTCAATTTTCCGGTTCTGGTGGTGGTGGAAAGTACTTTGCAAGAATTTGGTGGCTAAAGTGTTCCAAGTTGTGATAGAACCTGCTGGTAGTGAATGTAGCCAAGCTTTAGCTCTGTCCTTCAGGGAATATGGAAAAACTCGCAGTCTCATTGCTTCTTCTGATGCTCTGTTGTAGTTAAAGTGCCGCAAACTTCTAGGAAGTTGCTGATGTGGGAATTAGGATCTTCAGTTGCATTCCCCCTGAACTGAACTGACTACTGAATCATCTGAATGCATGTTTTGATGTCACACGCATTTGCTGGTAAGGGAGGAAGTACAATACAGGAAATGAGTCTGTCAACCACCGGAATGGTTCTGTCTCGAATGGGAATTGGTGGTGGTGCAATGTTCAAAGGTTCAGGTTCCATGTTGACTAAAGCTTCTTGGCCTTCTCGCATTTCCCTTCTCAACTGTCTGATGGTTCTTTCAATTTATGGGTCAAGCGGTCGGAGTTCAAAGCTTCTGGTTCGTCTCATGAAGTTTCTGAGAACCTGAAACACAAGAAAAAACAAAAACAATAAGTAAAAAGAAATTAGATACAAGTAACGTATCTAACCCCTAAACTAATAGTAAAAGATAAATAAGTCCCCGGCAACGGCGCCAAAAACTTGACCGGCGTAAACACACACGTATACGCAAGCGCACGTATCGTTCGTAGTATAAAAATAAACCACGATCGTCACTTAATATCTAATCTATTAATGTTATAATAACTAACTATAGTATAGATTGTAGTTTTTGTTTGAATTGTGAAATTCTAAATTTAAAAACAAGTAAATAACATTGTTCGAAAGTAGATTTTAAGAAAATTTAATATTAAAAACTATCTAGGGTTGTGATTTCTTCCAATATCATTTTAAAGATGAAGTGGTTATCTTAAAGTTGGGTAATATATTGATTTATTAACCTGGAACACTAAATTATGTGTAAGCCTCTGTCGATGGTCAGACACAAATACCCAGTTTAACCCAATTGAACCATATGTCTATGTCAACCAAATTATCTGGATTCATTAAGTTTAAGTTCCAATTATGGCTACCCCCGCCCGACAGGTATATTCCTATCATGTAAGGAAATCTATTAAAGGGTTATCTATCCTCAAGGAAGATCGTGGGCTATTAAGTCTAAGGTCTTAAACTTAAAATCCCTATGTCTAGTTCATTTTAAGTTTCCCAGTTCAATTTTATTAATGGCCAGTTAATGAAAAAGCATTAAGATTAAGACTCAATAAATAAATTTTTATATTACCCAAGCTATAATCTAACCCCTTATTAACCGGTGATATTGGATTCCATCACAACCCTAGATAACTGGCTTAGTTACGACACATATTTACAGGTAGTAAAAACTTAAATAAAATAAAAGACATAAAGTAAAATACTAAAAATTAAATACTGAAAATTAAATGCTGAAAAGAAATGCTGAAAGTAAATTGCTGAAAGTAAATTGCTGAAAAGTAAATGCTGAAAGTAAATTGCTGATGAAAAGTAAATAAAGTAAAAGTACAATAAAAGAAAATGCTGAGGTAAAAGGATCCGCTTTTATTACTTATATTTAGATATCTCCCTTAATATAATATATTAACTTTGCATGATAATTACCAATCAGCCATATAGGCGGTATCCAGATTAAGTCAAATTAATAATTAATTACCAACCGACCAATCAGGCGGTATCCAGTTTAGTCAGGTTAAAACCAATTTAAATAATTACCAACCGACCAATATGGCGGTATCCTCGTTAAGTCCGGTTTTAACTAGTTTATATATTATAATTAAGGGAGATTAATATAAATATTAGTCATAAAAGTTTTACCTTTTACCCCAGCAAAGGGGAGTTACCTCCTCATTACTGAAAAGTAAAAATGAAAATTAAAGAAAGAAAAGTACTGTGCGTAAAAGTAAATTGCGGAAAGTAAATAAAAACTGAAAAGTAAAGAAAAGAAAATGTGAAAGCGGAAATTAATTACCGAAAGCTATAAATAAACAAACAAGATACAATCTTCTTATTATTCTTAAGGAATTCCTTAGAAGAAAGTATGAATTTTACAAATGAAATGGCTTGGTATTTATAGGCAAAATTTTACCTCCATCAAATCATCCACCAAATCAATTATTAATTGCTCCACTAATTGCTCCACTAATTACTCCACCAAATCCATTATTAATTGCTCCACTAATCTCTTATCATTTTGGTGATGATTTGATAATTTTATTATTTATTTATTAATTTATTTTTTGCTTTGAAAATGATTGAAAGTGACTTTAATAATTACACACTACACACTTCTGGATGGTTCATCAATTTCGGGCATGAAATCTTCAGAATTCGAAATTATTTTGTCTTTCAAAGTTGTAGATCTTTGAGTCTTCTTTAATCTGGAACTTGAATCAGCTCAATCCGATATCTGCGTAAAATGTTATGCCTAAAATACGACAGATGCGCAAAACTGGAATTTCCAAAACTGCACTTCGTCAAAACGCCCTTTGAGTTTCCAATCTCCAAAATTAAAATATCAAGTCCCATAATTGCCTTTATTTGACCCATGTTTCGTCCTAAATGATTTCATTAAGTCCCAATATTATTTTATCTGAAAAATAAACTAAAAAACACATCAAAACGTTCATCAAACCCGAGAAACTAAACAAAATATTAAGTAAAAGGGCGGTAAATATTGATATATTTTCCGCTCATCACACCCCCGCATAATCCCATTGTAGTATGACTATGTGTCTATGGGAGTCTGAAATCAGGGTAGGTGTATTTGGTCTTAACCTGAGACTTGCACCGCTAATACTTACGACATCAATATGCTTTGGTTGAGGCGTCCATGGCTTAACAGGTTCTGTGTACGCCAATGTTGGGTATATTGAGAATCGTAGTGTGTTGGGTGTGTGATTTAAGACGGAAGTATCACTCCAGTCATATGGAGATGATGGTCACGTGGATACAGAACTTTTCTCTTAAATGCTCGAGCTATCAGGATTTATGACTAGGTCAGGTATATCCGATTATAGAGACTAGTTGCCAGACATCCGATATTTGCTTCGTATGGGGCAGACACAATTCCAGCCCCAGGCCTAGCACGTGAACAACCGATACTGGATCGAAATACACAATACTACGGTATACTACGCTTGATATGGATCACATATTCCTATAAGGATATTTCTGGAGAATTGGGTAGGCATGATGCTTTGCTAGAAGCCAACCTTGTCTTGTAAATCGGTATAAACGTAGTACGAGGTACTTGCGTGTTCGGATAGTCCGACGACCGAATTTACTACCAACATATCCGGGGATCTCATGGGTCGCTTCCCGAAGATTCACAGATGATGTATGACTCGCACTTTAATTAATCTGGGATTAATTAGAAGAGAGAGAAAATTAATCTGGGATTAATTACAGAGATATTTTATCTGGGATAAAATATTAATTAATGAGAGAGAACAATTAATTTGGAATTAATCGATAAAATAATATATTCAATATATTATACGAGATTGGATTTCGATGCGGAATTAAAATTAGATTTTAATTCGGGCGAACGAATTAATTTAGAATTGATTCGTTAGCGACGTGAATAGTGATTTCGCTACGTAATCATTTAATTACAACGCAACGGAAAATTCGTTAATTTGGAATTAGTGAACCGAGCCCGGGATTATTTGCGAACGCATTCGCATTTCGAATTCGAGTACGGCACGCAAGTCAAATCAAGCGTCAAATCGCTAGTCACATCAAGCGTCAAATCACATGTCACTTTGAGTGATGTGACAATTTGATTGATTGATTTGAGTGATTGATGTGGTAGTTGAAAATGGCATTAATGGGCTTTTGCTTTTTAAATTTTTGGTAAATGGAAAATGCTTTTTGTATTTTTTTTTGGTTTTGGAAAACAAAAAAAATAAATATATAAGTAAAACATTTTCCTTCTCTCTCCACTTGACTCACGGTCTTCATCTCTTTTCCCTCTTCTCTCTTTCACGGCTAATAGCCATTTTTCTTCTTCTTGTTCTAGTTTTGCCGAAAGAAAATGAGAAGCAAAATAAAGATTTTGTTGCAAAATCTTGTGCTAGCACACACCATGAGTCTTCCTAAGGTGATAGGGAAACGATTTCTTGAGTATGGAATCATTTTGGAAGCTTGAAGCTTGGAGCTTCAATGGAGGTCTCCCATGGCCGCATCTTGGAGGAGCCAAACCAGCCCATGCCATGCAGTCCACGACCAAGAGCAGCCACTGTCGAGCTTGACATAGGAGGCAGTTCGGTTTTGGTCTTCGTCGCATCTCAACCGATCCTTGTGAGTATGTTTCTGCCATTCTCCTTTGAGTATTCATGCGTTTTTGTGCTTGATTTCATGATCTTGGGACCTAATCTAGAAACCAACAATGGTATCTTGAGCTTTGATCAAGCATGAAAATTTTAGGGTTAAAATTGGGTAAACTCGATTTGAGCATGAATTGGTTGAATTGTTTGATTAAGTATGCTTGAATGAGGTTGAATTGATGTTGTGCATGATCAATTTCAAGAAATTTGGTTGGATCAAATTTTCCCCAAAAATGGAGGCTTGGCCGAATTTAGAACCCTAAATTTGTCTTGGTTTAATTTTGTTTTTTGATCATTAGATGACTTAAAATAATAGGGTAATGTTGTTTTGAAGTTCAATGGATTGAATTTGATTTGGAACAATTTTCCCTTTAAAAGTTGGCTTGGCCGAATTCAATGTAACATGAAATTCATTGTGATTTTTTGTTTTTGATTCATTGGATGAGTTTGAAATTGAATTAATTTGGAAATGAATTGTGGATTCAATTGGATTGAAACCGATCGGATTGGAAAAACCCCTAATTGCCGAGACTTTAAACATGTAAATTGGGTTTGATTTTGATTGAATTGTGTTGGACACTATTTGATGTAGAATTGCATGATTAATTAGGCTAATTGATGTTTTAGAATGTTAATTGGGTAATTAATTGTGTATTACACTTAGGTTAATTAATTATAGAATTTGGAATTTTATAAGTTAATTTATTGGGCTTAAAATTGGATTTGGGCCTTATAGGTTGTAATTGGGCTTTTGGACTTTGTTGTACAAGATCGGTTTAGGAAAAATTGGTTGGATCCAATTAGGCCCAAAACCGAATCCATAAAGTCCAATTATGACTTAATGGACCTTAATTATTTATTGGGCCTAATGGGCCAAAATTGATTTCTGGGCTTATGGGGTAAATCCTGGATTGGACTTTGGTTATCGGTTTGACCCGAGTTGACCAAAAGTCCACGCCTTAAAGAAATTAATTAAAAGCCCATTGGACTTTAATTAAATAAACATTGGATGTTAATCGGGCTTTGAGACCCGTAAAGATTGAATTTGGAATTTAAGTCGTAAATGTTCGTTAATAAAGTGTAATATTTAATTTGGAATTAAATAGTGAATTATTATTAAATACAAATTGAATTGGATTTAATTTTGTAGTTTAATTTGATTCAAGAATTTGTACTTTGAGTACTTATTCGCGAAACGAGTTTGACTCGAGCAAAATCAAATCGTTGCTTGAAAATTGGATGATCACTAATTATCAGATTAATTAATTGGATTAGATTGATTGATAACATGCTTGTGTGAATACATGGTTTCGATGCATGAATAATGTATATCAGATGGATATTAGATGGGTGAGGCAATTTTGGAAATTGTAATAAATTTGATTTATTAATTGGACCTGCGTGTCCAGCCTTATCACCTCTATACTCTTTGTATTCTCTTCTCACATATTCCCCTTAATGTAAATGAGGTTCCTTTAGAAGTGTAATGTTACGGGTATATGTAAATACATGTGCTAGCGGGAGAGAGAAAGAAAGATTTGATCTAGGATCAATGTAAAGTATCCATCCGCATATCATTATTATTTTTCATATGCGCTTTATTATGTGTTTAGAATGCATGTTTAAGGGTGTATGATGATGAGACCTTAACAAAGATAATAAATTGGTTGGCAATTTGCACGCGAAAAACTCTCGCTCAATATTAAGCGTTTTTCCTTCCATTGAGTGATTCTTACTCAAGATCCGAGACGGCATTGGTTTGTTGGCCAAAGTCAAGGCCTTTGTCTGTCGAAGATGTGTTTGAATCACGAAGGCTTTGTTCCATATCAGTGTCTTGTCCAAGTTGTGGTTTGTTGGCCAATGTCAAGACCACTTCTTGTCCATCGACATTGATTACGAAGCTTTCCATGGTCAATGGGTCGCGCTTGACTGGGATCACTAAGTTTGTTGTGCAAAAGCCAAGGCTTAGATGATTAAGAGGAAAAAGGTTAGGTAATACATTGGATGTATTGACATATATAAGATATATGTTTCGGACTTGGATGTCCCCCTACCGGATCTAGGATTGGATTGGATCCAATTGATCTTAGAGATCTACCTTGTTAATTATCATACAATTTGTTGGCCAAAGTCAAGATTGTGTGATATTTAACAGGATCCTAGCCCACTAGGAAACGCGGTTTCCCGAGTACTCGATAGAGGGTTAGAGGCTCACCGAAAAATAGTAGGAGGCAAGAATTGAATTTACAATATTCGTTTAAATACTTTCCATACGCGCTCAATCACAAATTATTTCGTCGTTAAATTAAATGTTAGTTGGACTAATATTTAAATTGTTGTTTTAATAAACAGTTGGACTGTATTATAGTTGATTATATAATTTGATTATATTAATCAATATATTTGAATTAATTAATTTCAATTTACAGTTGATTTTATAATTGGATTATAGTAATCAATGTAATTGAGGTTAATTGATTTAAATTATATTGATTGTATAGTTGGACTATAATAATCAATATAAACATAGTACCACCACAAATCGTTGATTAAATAGTTGGACTATTAGAATCAAGATAAAAATGAAAGATTAGTGTTTAAAATATAATCCTGGGTGAAAATGTATTTGAACGACTATAATTTTTCAATTAGGAATAATTTCAGGATGGTCCTAGAAAAATAATAAGTTATTTTATTTGATAAAATAATATATTAAGCCTAAGCCTAGAGTTAAGCAAATAAGTGGAACATGATATTTGGAATATTCATGTAATGATAATTTTATTGCTTAATCCATTATACTTGTCAAGTAGACTCCTTAATTTCTGAATCAGAACTAAAGATTAGATCCTTAAAGTATGATAATGAAATTGAAGGATTTTCATGGATCTGTTTTAGATCTTTGAAATACTAAATTGCAATAAATAATTCTTGGAGAATTAATGACTATTCTCAATGAGACAAAGTCAAACTTTGCAATTAGGCAAGTAGCGCAAGGCGCACCATACTTCGATATTCTAGAAACCCGAGGCTTGGCCAAAGGCTACTGGAATGTTGAAAAAGGAAAAGGCAAAATCATTATAATCTTTTAGGAAGATAAAAGGACATATCCCAAGAAGGAATTGAAGACGAACAAGGCTCTGACTTCAAATATGTTTGTCATAATTATGTTCACAACTAGTATTGAAATTGGATTTTAAATACTTAGTGTGGTACATATGTTGGTTTTTATTAAGGTCCCAAGATCAAACAAGCAATGAAATTAATGTGTAAATACATCGACGAAGATAGCGGAATACTTACATCGATCGGTTGAGTCGATTTGAAAACATTTCAAGCCAAAAACTCACTGTCCAAATGGCGCCAACTGCAGCAGTTTGCTCACTGGTTTTGGGCAGTTTTGGGTCTCAAAACGAAGCTCCAAACTCCGTCGGATGAGTCCCGCCTCATGGGTGAACCTCCCTAACACCTTCGCAATGTTCACAAGTGTGCTAGCACTAGATATCATCAAATGAAATCCACTTATTTGCTTCCCTAAGCTCACGCTAGTGAGCTGTTTTGAGAAGAAGAAAATGGCCCCAAAATGGGCGTGAATAATAGAGAGAAGGAGATGAAATGTGTTGACTTGAATTATATAAAATGATTTTCCAAAATGTCTTATATATTTTCTAAAAATAAATAAGCCTTTTACAATAAATTTTTTCTAATAAAATCTATGTAAATCAATTACTCTTATCAAGTCACTATTCCACCTACACACATCAACTATTCACATGTCACTTTTATTAAAATGACTTGATGTGTGTCATTCCATCAATCAATCAATCAAGTCAATCAATCAATCAATCACTCAAAGTGACTTTTGATCTGACGCTTGATGTGACGATTGATTTGACGCTTGATGTGACTTGCGTCGCCGCACTCGAATTCGAAATACGAATGCGCTCGCAATCACATTCGGGCTCGGGTTCGCTAATTCTCAATTAGCGAATTTTCCGTCGCGTCATAATTAAATGATTCCGCCTAGCGAATTCACTATTCACGTCGCTAACGAATTAATTCTAAATTAATTCGTTCGCCCGAATTAAAATCTAATTTTAATTCCGCTTCGAAATCCAATTTCGTTTAATATATCGAATATATTAATTTAATCGATTAATTCTGAATTAATCATTCTCTCTCTTTAGACGATATTTTATCCGAGATAAAATATCTCCGTAATTAAACCCAGATTAATTTTCTCTTTCTTCTATATAATCCCAGATTATTAATGAGTGCGAGTTATGCGTCATCGGTGCATTATCGGGAAGCGACCCATGAGATCTCCGGATAATTAGGCAGTAAATACGGTCGTCGGTGTGCCCGAATCACGTACGTACCAAGTACTACGTTCTACCGATTTACGATACAAGTCGACTCCTAGCAAAGCACCAAGTCTACCCATTCTCCGGACATATCCTTTTAAAGAATATTAAGATCTATATCAAGCGTAGTATACAATTGTATTGTATTGCGTATATCGATCCAGTATCGGACGATCACATGTTAGGCTGGGGCTGGAAATGTGTCTGCCCCGTACGAAATATATCAGACATCAAGCAACTAGTCTCTTTAAATCGGGCAATACTGACCCTAGTCATATTGTCCCGACGGTTGCAACCTTTTATAGAGCACTAGTTCTGTATCCTGCGCGATCATCAACTCCATATGTCTGAAGTGACACTTCCATCTTGACATCACACCCAGTACACTACGATTCCTGATAAACCCAGAAGAGGTGAACACAAAACTTGTTAAAGTCCCCCAACCACCAAAACCAAAGTTTACCGATTGTCGCAAGTACTAGCGATGCAAGTCTCAGGTTAAGACCATATACACCTACCCTGATGCGGCCTCCCATAGACACGCAGACATACTACCAATGGGATTCCGCGGGGTCTATCCAGAGCGAAGCTGTTTCCCGTACCATCGGTGAAACACGACCTCCTATCGCACTTGCATAAGTATCAATACTTATATATATGAGAACTATGCCGTTGTGACCTCACAACGCACACAAGTGCAATACTAGCCTATTCCGCATTATCGATGTCCAGTCTCGATAATACTACGGCTAGGGATATTTAATGATTAATCCTTTGTGGACTGATACTGTCTCATATCATCTCAATCCAGGAACTAATCATAGGGACCTCTCTTCATTTATATATCTATGGTGATCTAATCACAAATGATGAGAGTGCAATTTCCTTATTACATAGTTAATTTGCTACAACAACACAATGATCTGTGCAAATAGTGACGCTATGGGTCATATTATCCAACAACATAAAATATATGTATTGACGTTCATAATCTGTTTTGAACAGGATACTAACTTCAATAGAGATTTATCTGCGAATTGAAAACGGGACGAAAGTCGCTATTTTAACCGCAGGTACCTAAGTTTAGGAACTACCTTCGGGTGTGTACTTGAATTAAGAAACTGTTATAATGTAACTAGTTTGACTAGATACATTATCTTTATATCAGTGTTTGACCCGCTGCGGGTGAACCTTTATATTTTAAAACACTAAAGTGTTTTATTGTATAAAGATGATATTGAGATAAACACATTAGATGTGAATAACATCATTTATATTTTGAATATAAATATATCTCAAATATATAACATGACAAATAAATAGCTCAAACTGATTTGATCAATTAAGAAACTTAAATGTGGCATAGTTGTCAGGGACACTATTAAACAAGAATCGTATATCCACACTTTCGAATAGTGGTACTAGGACTAATTTGATTCTATTCCAATAAAGTCTACGAATCTAGTTTATTTGGCAAAGTGACTAAAACACTATTTACTTGGTAAAAGTGCCAGTGCCACCGATCTGTTAGCCCTAGTTCATAGTGAAGCAAGTAGGCCCATGTCTAGCTAGCCTAGATGTGGATATGAATATTTCGTGACCTTTACGGATGTGGCATCACGTATGGTTATGTGTTTCTTTTGAAGAACACAAATCAGAAACTTTTAGAGTTTCGACACGAAATAGACAAACAGATCGGCTAAAGTATTAAAACCGGCACAATAAGACCGTAATGGAAAATACTTAAGCAATAAGTTTCTCAAATAACGGAGAGAGTATAGTATTTTTTCAATGAGGACTCCTCCCGGAACACGTCAGTTTGACGGAGTGTCCGAAATGAGAAACCAAATTTTGTAAGACATGATAAGGTTAATCACGAGTCGCTCTGAGCTACCATTTCCTTCAACGGATACACTAAACAGTGCAGAACTTATTTTGAATAAGGTTCCATAAAATCTGTTAGACAGATAACATATTAGATATTAACGGGAAAGAAACCAGGTTTCTCATTCCTGTTAGATTTGGGTATGCTAGGCATATGTTTGGATGATACCAAACTAAAACCCAAATTTGATAAGTGCCAATTGTAGGTTATCCTAGGGATACCATAAGTATTGTACTTATACACCTCACAAGAGAAAAATTAGATTGTTGCTCACCATGTGGTTTTCCTGAGAGGAATACCGATATGCAGTGGTAAGTGGGAGGATAGTAAAACTCGATGAAAATCAGAGTAATATTATTCCTGGCACCGAGTCCTAATGGAACACAAATAGTTCATCAATGATGAAACTATTCCAATAATCTTCGAATACACAAGAACCACGTAGGTCGGAGAGAATCAGAAAACAACCTAGGGTATTGGTTTCTGATCTCACCTAAAAAAGATGTCAATCTTTTGAGGAATACCAACTGACTACGTATAAGGAAGTGATACAAGGTATCGACTCCCTATTATGGCAAAGTGCCATAAAGTCCGATATGGATTCCATCTATATCAACTATGTTTGAATACTAGTTGACGTACCGCAAGGCATTGTGCCTATTGGTACTATATAAGTCTTCAAGGAAGACGTACATGGATGGCAACATACCAACGTATAAAGCTAGGCTTTTAGCGGAAAGGTATCGTTATCAACATTGTGTTGATTACGATTCAAACTTTTACCTATTGCCACAGTAAATCCATTTGGATAATGCAGGTTATTCGATCCATGTTTGGATTGAAGCAAGCATTAGGTTCTTGGAATTGTCGTTTTGATGTAATCATAATAGTTTATGCATGTAATTCTTGTGTATATAAGGAGGTTAGTAGGAGCGCACTGACAGTGAATGTCCTGAGTAATGATGATATATAATTTCTTGGAAATGATATTCCCATAATAATAATCTGTAAAAGCTTGCTTTCATGATTACGACTATAAGTTGTAACAACGGTACTATAAAGATAGAATAACGGAACAGTGAGCTGGAAATCTTCCAAGCAAGATACTGCTACCGAATAAACAACAAATGCGGGTTATTGCTGCAACTGAGGCAGCAATAGAATCCATTTGGGTCGATAACATATCTAATTAAATTAGATATAGTTCTGTTAGCAGCTGAGCTAAGCGTCAGCACATGCTAAAGAATTAATGGTCTCATCAACGATCCAGATATATACTTCGATATTCATCTGATTCGTTCGGATCATACATCGTGGCGATGTGACGATCGAATAAATCGTATCAAGATGATATTCATACAAATCCGCTGACGAAAGCTTTTCTCAGCAGTTTGAGCCAACCATACATAGTTCGGGTGTCAAGCACTGGAGTGACTGGCTATAGGCCAAGTGGGAGATTGTTGGACAATTATGACCCATAGCGTCACTATTTGTACAGATCATGGTGTTGTTGTACAAATTAACTATGTGACAAAGGAGATTGCACTCTTATCATTTGTGATTAGATCACCTAGATATATAAATGATAGGAGGTCCCTATGATTTGTTCCTGGACGGAGAATGATATGAGACAATATCAGTCCACGTAGGATAAATAATTAAATATCCCTAGTCAGAGTATTATCGAGATTGGACATCGATAAATACGTAAAAGACTAGTATTACACTTGTGCGCGTTGTGAGGGCATAACGACATAGTTCTCATATATTTGGGTATAGGATACTCATGCAAGTGTAATAAGAGGTTGTGTTTTACCGATGGTAAGGGAAACAGCTTCGCTCTGGATAGACCCCCGTGGAATCCCATTGGTAGTATGACTATGTGTCTATGGGAGTCTGCAATCAGGGTAGGTGTATTTGGTCTTAACCTGAGACTTGCACCGCTAATACTTGCGACAATCAATATGCTTTGGTTGAGGTCGTCCAGGGCTTTAATAGGTTCTGTGTATGCCAATGCTGGGTATATTGAGAATCGTAGTCTGTTGGGTGTAATGTTAAGACAGAAGTATCACTCCAGTCATATGGAGATGATGGTCACGTAGGATACGGAACTTGTTCTCTTAATTGCTCGAGCTATCGGGATATTATGACTAGGTCATGTATATCCGATTATAGAGACTAGTTGCCAGACATCTGATATGTGCTTCGTACGGGGCAGACACAATTCCAGCCCCAGGCCTAGCACATGAACATCCGATACTGGATCGAAATACACAATACTACGGTATACTACGCTTGATATAGATCACATATTCCTATAAGGATATTTCTGGATAATTGGGTAGGCATGGTGCTTTGCTAGAAGCCAACCTTGTCTTGTAAATTAGTATAAACGTAGTACGAGGTACTTGCGTGTTCGGATAGTCCGACGACCAAATTTACTACCAACATATCCGGGGATCTCATGGGTCGCTTCCCGAAGATTCACCGATGATGTATGACTCGCACTTTAATTAATCTGGGATTAATTAGAATAGAGAGAAAATTAATCTGGGATTAATTATAGAGATATTTTATCTGGGATAAAATATTAATTAAAGAGAGAGAACGATTAATTTGGAATTAATCGATAAAATAATATATTCGATATATTATACGAGATTGGATTTCGACGCGGAATTAAAATTAGATTTTAATTCGGGCGAACGAATTAATTTAGAATTGATTCGTTAGCGACGTGAATAGAGATTTCGCTAGGCGTAATCATTTAATTACGACGCAACGGAAAATTCGTTAATTTGGAATTAGCAAACCCGAGCCCGGGATTATTTGCGAGTGCATTCGTATTGATTATTCGAGTGTGGCACGCAAGTCAAATCAAGCGTCAAATCGCTAGTCACATCAAGCGTCACATCACATGTCACTTTGAGTGATGTGACAATTTGATTGATTGATTTGAGTGATTGATGTGGTAGTTGAAAAAGGCATTAATGGGCTTTTGCTTTTTGACTTTTTGGTTAATGGAAAATGCTTTTTTTATTTTTTTTTTGTTTTTGGAAAATAAAAAAAATAAATATATAAGTAAAATATTTTCCTTCTCTCTCCACTTGACTCACGGTCTTCATCTCTTTTCTCTCTTCTATCTTTCACGGCTAAGAGCCATTTTTCTTCTTCTTGTTCTGGTTCTGTGGAACGAAAATGAGAAGCAAGATAAAGATTTTGTTGCAAAATCTTGTGCTAGCACACACCATGAGTCTTCATAAGGTGATAAGGAAACGATTTCTTGAGCATGGAATCATTTTGGAAGCTTGAAGCTTGGAGCTTCAATGGAGGTCTCCCATGGCCGCATCTTGGAGGAGCCAAACCAGCACATGCCGTGCAGTCCACGACCAAGAGCAGCCACTGCCGAGCTTGACAGAGGAGGCATTTTAGTTTTTGTCTTCGTCGCATCTCAACCGATCCTTGTGAGTATGTTTCCGCCATTCTCCTTTGAGTATTCATGCGTTTTTGTGCTTGATTTCATGATCTTGGGACCTAATCTAGAAACCAACACGATTAACGTCCAACGTTAATTTAATTAAAGTCCAATGGGCTTTCAATTAATTTCTTAAGGCGTGGACTTTTGGTCAACTTGGGTCAAACCCAGTAACCAAAGCCCAATCAAGGAATAACCCAATAAGCCTAGAAATCAATTTAGGCCCATTAGGCCCAATTAAAATAATTAAGGTGCATTAGTCGCATTTGGAATTTATGGAAACGATTTTGGGCCCAATTGGATCCAACCAATTTAGCCTAAACCTAACTTGGTACAACCAAGCCCAATTAGCCCATTTACAACATTACAAGCCCAAATCCAATTTAAGCCCATTTAATTAAACTACAAAAATTCCAAATTTCATATTTAATTAAACAAAGTGTATATCATAATTATTCAACCAAATTAACATTTCCAAAACATCAATTATCCTAATTAATTATGCTTATTAACAACAAAACATGTCCAATACATTTTTATCAAAAATCAAACCCAATTCATGCTCATATGTCTCGGAAATGGTAGGGTTTTTATGTCCAATTTTAAATCCAATCCAATTGAATCCAATTCAACATTACCCAATTGATTTCAAGTCATCCAATGAATCAAAAATCAAAAATCACCAAGACATTAGGGTATGACATTCTCGGCCAAGCCTAAAAAATTGGGGATATTGTTCCAAACCATTTTTCTTGAAATTGATCCAATCAAACTTCAATTCAACATCATTTAAGCATACTTAATAATCCAATTTCATCAAATCATGCTCAAACACATTTTACCCAATTTTAACCCTAAAATATTTTCATGCTCAACCTTGCTCATAGATACTATTGTTGGAATTTTCTAAGCATCCCAAGATCATATCAAGCAATGAAAATAACATGTGAATACATTCAAAGAGGTGCGGAATACTCACAACGAGCGGTTGAGTGATGCATCGAAGAACAAAAATCCTTTTCTCCTCCTCCAAGGCTCGACAGTCCACTGGTTTTGGTCTCCAAGAATCGGCAATGGTCCTCCCTGCAAGCTCCAAGCTTTGTAATGAAATTCCAAGCTCACAAGTGCGGTTTCCCTATCACCTTCGCAAGACTCAAATGGTGTGCTAGCACTTAGGAATTTTTGCCACAAAAAATCCTTGCTTCTCCCTCATCTTGTTTCGGTAGTGAGCTGAAAACCAGAAGAAAGAAACAGCCCCTTGTGGGCGTGAGAGAGAAGAAGAGAAAAATGAAGAGAGAGAGTTGTTTTTGGTTGTTATATGTTAAGTGTATCTAATACACTTCTTTTAATTTCAAAAATCAAAATAAAAACATATACAAATTATTAAAACAATATATGTCATTCAAGCTTTCAAAAAGCTTTCCAGCAACTCCAATCTACTAATCACATCACTCAATCAATCAAGTGACAAGTTGTCACATCACTCAAAGTGACTAATGATTTGACGCTTGATGTGACTAGCAATTTGACGCTTGATGTGACTAGCGATTTGACGCTTGATGTGACTTGCGTGTTGCACTCGAATTTGAAATGCGAATGCGCTCGCAAACACACCCGGGCTCGGGTTCGCTAATTCCAAATTAACGAGTTTTCCGGTGCGTCATAATTAAATAATTATGCCTAGCAAAATCACTATTCACATCGCTAACGAATTAATTCTAAATTAACTCGTTCGCCCGAATTAAATTCTAAATTTAATTCCGCGTCAAAATCCAATTTCGTATAATATATCGAATATATTATTTTATCGATTAATTCCAAATTAATCGTTATCTCTCTTTAATAAATATTTTATCCCAGATAAAATATCTCCGCAATTAATCCCAGATTAATTTTCTCTCTCAATTAATTAATCCTAGATTAATAAAATTCGAGTCATACGTCATCAGTGAATCTTCGGGAAGCGACCCAAGAGATCCCCGGATATGTTGGCAGTAAATTCGGTCGTCGGACTATTCGAACATGTAAGTACCTAGTATTACGTTTGTACCGATTTACAAGACAAGGTTGGCTTCTAGCAAAGCGCCATGCTTACCCAATTCTCCAGAAATATCATTACAGGAATATATGATCTATATCAGGCGTAGTATATGTAGTATTGCGTATTTCGATCCAGTATATGATGTCACGTGCTAGGCCTGAGGCCGGAAATGTGTCTGCCTCGTACGAAGCACATATCAGATCTCTGGTACCTAGTCTCTATAATCGGATAAACATGACCTAGTCATAATATCCCGATAGCTGCAACATATAAGAGAACAAGTTCCGTATCCTACGTGACCACCATCTCCACTATGACTGGAGTGATACTTCCGTCTTGACATCACACCCAACACACTACGATTCTCAATATACCCAGAAGAGGCGTACACAGAACCTGTTAAAGCCCTGGACGACCTAAAACCAAAGTATATTGATTATCGCAAGTATTAGAGGTGTAACTCTCAGGTTAAGACCAAATACACCTACCCTGATTTCAGATTTCCATAGACACATAGTCATACTACCAATGGAATTCCGAGGGGTCTATCCAGAGCGAAGTTGTACCCGTACCATCGGTAAAACACAACCTCCTACTACACTTGCATGAGTATCCTATACCCAAATAAATGAGAACTATGTCGTTATGCCCTCAAAACGTGCACAAATGTAATACTAGTCTTTTACACATTATCGATGTCCAATCTCGATAATACTCTGACTAGGGATATTTAATGATTAAACCTTCGTGGATTGATACTGTCTCATATCATCCCAATCCAGGAACTAATCATATGGACCTTTCATCATTTATACATCTTGGTGATCTAGTCACAAATGATAAAAGATCAATTTCCTTTGTCACATAGTTAATTTGTACAACAACACCATGATCTGTACAAATAGTGACGCTATGGGTCATAACTGTCCAACAGGGACCTCATACGCCTGATTGAACGTATTTCGCATTCAATCAAGCATACTTCGTCCGGCGCGACAAAACATCGCGGTAAAGGTAGCCTTTAGGCATTTCCCTCGAATAGAGGACCTTTAACCCACATGATTAGCCCATGCGCACTAGATAACAATGCATGAATAAACAAAGCAATAATACACAAAAATTAAATGACAGAATAATAAAAGAGATGCGACCAAGGCCGACATCTATATGAGACTTCTTATGCCTGACTGAACATATTTGACATTCAATCTAGTATACTTCATCCGGCATGACAAAACGTCGTGGTAAATATGGCCTTTAGGAATTTCCCTCGAATAGAGGACCTTTAATCCATCATGATTAGCCCATGCGCCCGAGATAGCAATGCAAAAATAAATAAAGCAATAACATTTGGAAAGTAAATAATGGAAAATAAAAGAGATGAGACCTAGGCCGACATCTATATGAGACCTCGTATGCCCGATTGAACGTATTTCACATTCAATCAAGTATACTTCATCCGGCGTGGAAAAACATCGTGGTAAAGGTAGCCTTTAGGCATTTCCCTCAAATGGAGGACCTTTAATCCAACGTGATTAGCCCATGCGCACTAAATAGCAATGCATAAATAAATAAAGCAATAACATGCGGAAAGTAAATAACAAAATAATAAAAGAGATGCGACCAATGCCGACATCTATATGGGATCTCGTATGTCTGATTGAACGTATTTCACATTCAATCAAGTATACTTCATCCGGCGCGACAAAACATCGTGGTAAAGGTAGCCTTTTGGCTTTTCCCTCAAATGAAGGACCTTTAATCCAACGTGATTAGCCCATGCGCACTAGATAGCAATGCATAAGTAAAAAAATCAATCAAATGTGGAAAGTAAATGACAGAATAATAAAATAGATGCGACCAAGGCCAACATCTATATGGGACCTCGTATGCCTGATTGAACGTATTTCACATTCAACCAAGTATAATTCATCCGACGTGGCAAAATGTCGTGGTAAAGGTAGCCTTTAGGCATTTCCCTCGAATAGATGAGCTTTAATCCTTCATGATTAGCCCATGAGCATGAGATAGCAATGCATGAATAAATAAAGCAATAACATGCGGAAAGTAAATAACAAAATAATAAAACATAAACGATGAATGAACACAAAATTAAATAACAAAATGAAACATGTGCTTGAAAGTTTCTCAAGCGGTACGTGGAGTTATATCCCAAGTACAGACCGCACTACCATCCATTCGGATTCGACTACAGAATTTACGTCTGGGTTTCCATCCGATATACCGCGAGAGATAGCATCTAATCATCAACCCAATATAAATGAAAATATACGTAAAACATAATGATGCATGTGAGTGATCAATAATAATAACTGAAAAGATAAATAGTAAAGGGTGCCCTCAGGTCTTACCTTTTAAGTTGCTTCTCGGAAGTGTGTTACACCGTCGTCGGAAGGGTTAATGCTCCGCTGTTTTGGACTGTTATTCCTTCACTTGTTTCGCCGTTTCAGATTATGTTTGGATCACTGTTTCGGTATTTTAGGACTGTATTTTTGTATCAGTTTGTGGACTGTTTAGGGACTCGGTTTGGGTTGTTCTAAGGGACTATTTTTGGGGCAGTTTTGTTCATTGTTTTATTTGATTATGGGACTATCTTAGGGTCTTTAGGGCTGTTGTTTATGGCTAATTTTGTGAGTGGATTGAGAGAGAGGAGACGATAGAGTAGGGTTTTTTAGTGTGTTCTTTTTTGTCGAGAGAGAGGTTGTCGAGTGAGGTTTTGACTTGAAGGGAGAGAGGTGAGAGGATTCTTTTGTAAAGAGAGAGAGATGAAGAGGAATTTAGAAGAATAGATATCCTAGTTTTTTGTGAATGTCTTATTTGTTTGTTTTTGTGAGTTGATGAGAGATAGGAGCCGAGAGAGTTGTGACAAAGAGATGGCGTCTAAGGTTTTTATTATTTTTTGTGTGTAGTTATTGCCGTGAAAGAGTGAAGAGATGGATGAGAGAGATGAGTTTATGGTTTATTTTCTTTGTGAATTTTTATGTGAGACGTGAGAAGTGAGAATAGGAGAAGGATCTAGGGTTTATGTTTTTTGTTTTTCTGTTTTAGAGAGAGAAGAGAGAGGCGTCAAGAGGGTCATTGGTTATTTGTGTGAATGAGCCGTGTATGGAGAGAGGGGGAGGAATGGAGTGTAGGGTTTGGTTTAGTCCTCTTTTTATATATGTGAGCTTGGGTTAGGGTTATGCTTAGGGTTTTTTCTAAGGAAATAAATCATGTAAAAAAGAGATGTATTAAGTTATTAAGGGAAATAAATTATGTAATTTTGGTGGGGATTGATTTCAAGATATTTTTAAATTTGGAAGGAGATTTGATTGGATTTTGGGATGTGTTAAATGTGATTTGAATATTTTGGATTGGGCTTGGGTTTTGTTATGTGGGCTTGGGCGTGTGGTCCTTTGTGGGTTGAATGGGTTGCATGGGTTTTGGGCCGAGGCTAACAGTTAAAACATAGATTGATCGAGCGAACCCGAGGCTAAACAAAAGAATTAAATTTTGATAAGGTATTAATTTTTAAATTTTTCCTTTGCGACGTCCATTTCCCGCGACTTCCGTAACTTATCGGGTAGTGCCTTCATACGAGGCTCATCCAAGGGGTCTATCCAGAGCGAAGCTATTCCCGATCCAACGGCTAACAGAACCTCCTATCACACTTGCATAAGTATCCAATACTTAAATACATGAGAATTATGATGTTAAGCTTCCATAACACGCACAAGTGTAATACTAGTCTATTCCATATTATCAATGTCCAGTCTCGATAATACTACGACTAGGGATATTTAATGATTAAACCGTTCGTGGATTAATACTATCTCATATCTTATTAATCTGGAACTAATCATAAGGACTTTTATCATTTATATATCAAAGTAATCTAATTACAAAATGATAAAATAGTAATTTCCTTTGTCACATAGTTAATTTGTACAAAAACCACAATGTCTTTTACAAATAGTGATGCTATGGGTCATAATTGTCCAACAATCTCCCACTTGGCTTATAGCCAATCACTCAAGTATCTAACACCTGAACTATGTACGTGTCGCTCAAACTTCTGCTGAGCAATAGCTTTCGTCAGCGGATATGCAATGTTGTCATCTAAAGCGATCTTTTCGATCTTCACATCGCCATGATGTATGATCTCACGAATCAGATGGAAACATCGAAGTACATGCTTCGATCGTTGATGAGACCGCAGTTCCTTAGCCTGCGCTATAGCCCCGTTATTGTCACAATACAAAGGAACGGGCTCAGCTGTAAACAGAACTACTCTTAATCCAATTAGGAATTTACGGATCTAAACTGCTTCTTTTGCTGCCTCATCTGCAACAATATATTCCGCTTCTATTGTTGAATCAACAACAGTCTCTTGCTTGGAAGATTTCCATCTCACTGCTCCGTTGTTCAAACAAAATATATACCCAGATTGCGACTTAGAGTCGTCTTTATCGGTTTGGAAACTTGCGTCTGTTAACTAGTCACCTTAAGTTCTCCATCTCCATAGACTAAGAAAGCATCATTAGTTCATCTAAGATACTTAAGGATGTTCTTAACAGCAATCCAGTGACCCTCACCTGGATCGGCCAGATAGCGACTACACATGCTTAAGGCATATGAGACATCAGGTCACGTACATATCATGGTATATATGATCGATCAGATAGCGACTACACATGCTTAAGGCATATGAGACATCAGGTCACGTACATATCATGGTATATATGATCGATCCGATTGTAGAAGCGAACGAGATCCGACTCATGTTATCTATCTCATCTTGAGTTTTAGGACACATGTCCTTAGATAGAGAGATGTTATGTGACACTGGAAGCAGTCCCATCTTAGACTGATCCATGTTGAATCTCTTCAACACTTTGTCAATGTAAGAGCTCTGGGAGAGTCCAAACAGCTTTCTGGATCTATCCCGGTAGATCCTTATTCCCAGAATAAAGGCTGCTTCTCCCAGATCTTTCATGGAGAATTTTAATGAAAGCCAAGCTTTCATCGATTGTATCATGGGAATGTCATTGCCAATAAGCAATACATCATCAACGTAAAGGACAATGAATGTCAGTGTGCTCCCACTAACCTTCTTATATACACAAGAATCATCTTCGTTTTGAATGAAATCATATTCTTTTATGGTCTCATCAAAATGTTGGTTTCAAGAACGCGATGCTTGCTTCAATCCATAAATGGATCGATTTAACTTGCAAAACTTATTTGAATGTTTTGGTACGACAAAACCGTCAGGCTGTTGTATATAAACATCCTCCAAAAGGTTTCCTTTAATGAAAGTAGTTTTGACGTCCATCTGCCATATTTCATAATCGAAATATACAGCAATAGCAAGCATTATCCGAATGGATTTAATCATGGCAGCAAGTGAAAAGGTTTCATCGTAATCGACACCATGTCGTTGACGATACCCTTTCGCTACAAGCCTAGCTTTGTACGTTTGAATGTTGCCATCAATGTCAGTCTTCCTCTTGAAGATCCATTTACAACCAATCGGCTTAACACCTTCTGGTGCATCAACCGGTGCCCAGACTTGGTTAATATACATGGAATCCATTTCAGACTTCATGGCATCTTACCATAAAGTGGATTTGATACCTTGTATCGCTTCCTCAAACGTAGCCGGCTCATTATACTCAATAAGATTAATATCTACGTAAGGTGAGATCAGAAACCCATACCTCTCAGGTTGTTTTCTGACTCTCTCCGACCTACACAGTTCTTGTATATTAGAAGATTATGGTACAGTCTCATCCATGATGAACTGTTCGTGTTCCGTGTGGGAGTCTATGCCAGAAACAATATCACTATGATTTTCATTGAAATCTACTTTCCTCCTACTTACCACCGCATTTAGGAATTCCTTTTCGAGGAAAACTGCATGGAGAGCAACAAATACCTTGTTCTCTTATTGGTTGTAGAAGTAATATCCTTTGGTTTCCCTAGGATAACCTACAAATAGGCACTTATCTGATTTGGATTCTAGTTTGGTACCATCCAAATGTTTAACGTATGCCAAGCATCCCCAAATCTTCAGGAATGAGAAACCTGATTTCTTTCCTGTCCATATTTCATATGGAGTCTATTCTACAGACTTTGACGGAACCTTATTCAAAATAAGTATTGCACTGTTCAATGCGTATCCCCAGAAGTAAATTGGTAGCTCAGTGCGACTCATCATTGACCTTACCATGTCCAACAAAGTTCAGTTTCTCCGTTCGGAAATACCATTCAGTTGAGGTGTTCCGGGAGGAGTCCATTGTGAAAGAATACAACACTCTTTCAAGTAATCAAGAAACTCATTGCTCAAGTATTCTCCACCACGGTCCGACCGTAATGTTTTAATACTTTTGCCAGTCTGTTTTTCTACTTCATGTCGAAACTCTTTGAATTTATCAAACGTTTCGACTTGTGTCTCATAAGATACATATAACCATAAAGCGATGCATCATCCATAAAGGTTACGAAGTATTCATATCCACCTTTAGCCTGTCTAGACATAGGCCCACATACGTCACTATGAACGAAGGCTAACAGTTCAGTGGCAAGAACACATTTACCGCTAAAAGGCGTTTTAGGCATTTTGCCTAATAAACAAGATTTAAAGACGTCATATGAATTAGGATCAAATCCGTCCAAGTCTCCACTCTTTGAAAGTGTGGATATACGAGTCTTGTTAATGTGTCCTAGATAATAATGCCATAAATAAGTTTCATTTGTTTTACTCATTTTGAGCCTTTTGTTTGTCATATTATATGTTTGAGATTCATTTATATTCAAAATATAAAGACCATTATTTGCATCAGCAGTACATATCTCAAAATCATCTTTATAAATAAAACACCCAGTGTTTCGGAACACAAAAGTGTACTCGCATTGGGTCAAACAAGATACAGAGATAATATTTCTAGTCAAACTAGGTATATAATAAATGTCTGATAATGGAAGTACATGCCCCGATGGCAGTTCCAAAATATTGGTCCCTACAGCTAAAACAGCGAATCTGGTCCCGTTTCCAACTCATAGGTCAATCTCACCTGAAGCTAGTCTCCTGCTAATCTGCAGATCCTGTATATCAGTACATATATGAGTATCACATCCACAATCAAAAATCCAATTTTTAAAGCTAGAAGTAGACATGTTTATCTCAATAACAAACATATCTGAAGCCAGAGCCTTGCCCGCCTTCACTTCCTTCATGTGCACCTTGTACTCACGGCAGTCACGCTTCCAATGACCCCGTTTACCACACAACAAGTAGACATCTTGGGATTTGTCCTTTACCTTCCCAGAAGACTTTGATGATTTGGCCTTGCCTTTTCTTTTCTTCTTCACACCTCCAGAAGCTTTCGGCCAAGCCTTGGCCTTCTGAGATGTCGAAGCGAAGTGCACCTCGCGCTTCTTGCCCTTCAGAAGCTCTGGCTCCGCTTCTTTCAACATTGCCATCAACTCTCGAAGAGTCTTCTCTTGGTTCATCATATTGTAGTTCATGATGAACCCGCCCCAGCATTCAGGCAGAGACTATAAGATCAAATCTATGGAAGTCTCAGCTTCAAAGGTTATGCTCAGCTGACCTAGCTGTTCGATGTTAGCAATCATCTGCGACACATAGTGCTCGACAGATGTACCCTCTGACATGCGAGAGCGAAAAAGCTTCTTCTGCAATTCATACTTATGAGATCTAAGGTTGATCTATGAAGGTCCTTCAATTTCAACATCATGTTATAGGGATCCAATCCTTGTTTTGATGATGAAATTGAGGGGTCATTGCGACAAGCATGACTGACTGAGCAGTTGAGTTTTCATCATTGTGAGTCTTCCAAAGCTATTGATCAACAACCCGCTCATGTCCAGGCTCAGGCCCGAGAGGTCTGTCTAATACATAGAGCAACTTCTCGGCTCCCAGGACAATCATGAGATTCATATCCCAATCTGGAAAATTAGAACCATTAAAGACATTATCACCATGATGATGTCCCTAACGTTAATCTTTCCAGTCATCTTGATTGCAATAGTGTAACTATTCAATCAACAATATCAGGTATAGTCAAATGTAATGATTACTATAGTCTAACTATATAATCAACTACAAATGATATTATAAAGGTACAATCCAACTGTTCAATAAAAACAATAAAGTATAAGTCCAACTAATAAATATATATAACGACGAAAAATAAAGAGCGTATTTAGTAAGTATTAAACGAAATTGTAAATTTAATAATGGCCTCCCACTATTTTTCGGCGAGCCTCTAACCCTCTGTTGAGTACTCGGGAAATCCAGTTTCCTAGTGGGCTAGGATCCCGTTAAATAACACACAACCTTGACTTTGGCCAACAAGTTGTATGAAACTTAACTAGGTAGATCTCTAAGATCAATTGGATCCCATCCAATTCCTAGATCCGGTAGGTGGACCTCCAAGTCCAAATATATATCCAATATATATTTACTAACCTTTTCCTCTGAATCAACTAAGCCTTGGCTTTGGCTCAACAAGCTTAATGATTCCAGTTAAGCGCGACCTATTGAAAGTGGGAAAGCTTCGTAATCCGCGTCGATGTACAGAAGTGACCTTGTCTTTGACCAACAAGTCACAACTGCCCAAGACATGCGATATATAACAAAGTCTTTGTGGTTCAAACACATCTGTGGTGGACATTGATCTTGACTTTGGCTAACAAACCAATGCCAATCTTGGATCTTGAGAGAGAACCACTCAATGGAAGGAAAACACTTAATATTTGAGTGAGGGTTTTCGTGTAAATTGGCATCCAATTTATTATCTTTGATTAGGTCTCATCATACACCCTTAAGCATGCATTCTAAAAGCATAATAAGGGGTGAATAAATTAATAACGATATGTGGATGGATATATAACAAATTCTTCCTAGAACAAATCTCTCACTTTCCTCTCTTCCGCTAGCACTATTCATACTTCTACCCAATTACATAATACAATAAAGAAAGCTCATTAACATTGAGGGGAATTGGTGAGAAGAGAAATACAAAGAGTAAAGAGATAATAGGCTGGACACGCAGGTCCAATTTAATAAATTCTAAATTTATTACAATAATTTCCAAAATTGCCCCCATCATTCTAATATCCATCTGATATACATTATTCATACAATACATCCATGTATTCACACAAAGCATGTTATTCAACCAATCTAATCCAATTAATTAATCTTTGAATTAATGACCATCCAATGTTCAAACAACGATTTGATTTGCGCGAGTCCAACTCATTTAAGAACAAATACTCAAAGTACGTATTCTTGAATTATATCGAACTATAATTTTAAATCCAATTTTATTTGTATTCAATACTAATTCGAATTTAATTCCAAATTATATAATTACACTTATTTATGTGCCTTAAAGATTTGGATTCCAAATCCAATCTAAATTGGTCTCAAAGGCCCAATTAGTATCCAATACTATTCAATTAAAGTCCAATGGGCTTTCAATTAATTATTAAGGCATGTGCTTTGGCCAATATGGATCAAACCCAAAATGCCAAGGCCCAAATTGGAATCACCCTATTGCCAAAAATCAATTTAGGCCCATTAGGCTCAATTAAATTATTAAAGGCCCAAAAGTCATATTTGGACTTTATGGAAATGGTTTTGGGCCCAATTGGATCCAACCCAATTGTCGAAAACCAAACTTGGCCTAATTTAATAAATTCCAAATACAACAAATTAGCCCAATTTAATAAATTCCAAATTTAAAGACTAATATATATTAACATAATATTCTAAATATCACATTAATTTTTATTAAAGTGTAATTAACATAATTAATCTATTAATCTAATATTTCAAAAAAATTAGTTTAATCAAATTAATCATGCTTTAATTATTCAATTCATGTCCAACACAATTGAAGAAAAATCAATCCATTAAACATGATTAAGCTCACGACATCATCGCGAAATAACATTCAATTCCGATTTCAATCCAATTAAACCAACAATTAATATTCATTTCATGCTTTAAACTCATCCAATAGTCTAAAATCAAAAAATCACCATGAGATATCTATAGGGTTACATTCGGCCATGATGTGATTTTTGGGGAAAATTAATCCCATCAATTTTTTCTCAAATCAAAGATGCACAAATCAAATTCATCATCATACAACCATAACCAAACAACCAATTTAGGCATTTATAAGCTCCAAGGATAAAATCCCAAATTAAAGTATATAAACCCTAAACGTAAATCATGCTTAGACAAGGCTCTGATACCATTGTTAGTGTCCTAGACATGCCCAAGGTCTCTAAAACATGATTTAATGTGTGAATGATCAAGAGAGTTGCGGAAAAACTTACATTGATCGGATATGGATTTAAAAAATTTGTATGATTATTTGAAGCTCCAAGCCTTCTTTGAGTGAATCCAATCCAAGGGTGAGTTTCCCTATCAGCTTCACTAAAATCTTGAAGTGCTAGCTTGCTCGAAATTTTGAAGCAAAATTTCCAAGGAAGTAGAAAAGGTTCTCGGCCAAGCCCTAGGAGAGAAGAGAAAATTGATTTTCTTTTTGTATTTTGTTTCAAAAACTAATACCAAAAGTCAACTAACTAAAGTTGTGTATATGGTTTTCTAAGAACCAAAACAAGTGTGTTGAGAGAAAAAATCCATTTAATGCTCTCAACCACTTCCATCACCAAAAAGGTGATTAGACTTCCATCACCAAAAAGTGACTAGTGATGTAAGTGAAGTGGGTCCCACTTTAAATTCAAAATTTGATTGGGTAACTATAGGACATAGAAATCGGTGACGCTGTTCCAGGCTCACGGCCCGGTTGGGAGTACGGAGTAGCCCGCGGGACTAAACCGGAGAAATAAAATGGAGTCGCCACCCAGTGAGAACTGGGAAAATGATTTAAGGCCGTACTCACCCCTTGCAAGGGAAGACCTCAAACCATTGGGTTCAGAATGGTCCCTTACTTATGCCACTTGTAATGAACGGGTTTATGTAATGATATAACCGAGTCTACGCAACATATCCTACATCTAAGTTCGCATAAAACCTATATCTAAGTTTGCATATAACCTATATCTAAGTTTGCATGCATAAAAGTAAGTCGGAATAACGGCAAGCACACAATCTCATGAATACATTAAATCGATAAGCATGGCAATGTAAATAAATAATAATCTAAACATAAACGTAGAAGTGATATAATTAAGTTCCTAATGCGAAGGAAATAACTAAATCATGCTTGGAAATAATCAACTAAATCATGCATAAAAATAACATACTAAACAACCTAATCATGCATAAAAGTAACATACTAAACAACCTAATCATGCATAAAAGTGACATACTATTTCTAATAAACAACGAATAAACACAAGATTGGATGAAAAGAAATATGTGTGTTTCTCAAGTTGTATGTGGAATTGTATCCTGAGTTCAGACCGTACTACCGTCCATTAGGATTCAGCTACGAAATTTACGTTCGGGTTTCCATCCGATATACCATGAGAGATAGCACAAAATCATTCTTCCCATGGCCACAACATACATGAATCAACAATACGCATGCGAAGTAATAATAACAAATAATAGAAAAAGAGCGGGAATAAATAAAAGGGTGCCCTCAGGTCTAACCTCTTAAGTCGCCTCTTGGAAGTGCGTTACGCGATTGTCGGAAGGGTTGATACTCCGCAACTTTTCCGATTCACTGGTTTACTATTTTCCCTCGTTACCTCGCTGTTTTGGGCTGCTGTTTCCTCTGTTTTGTTGCGGTTTTCTGGTTACTATTTGGTGGTTGGTTACGGTATTTGGGCTGTAGTTTTTACGGTAATTGAAGGTAGTTTTCTGGGTGTTACGGCAGTGCAGGCAGAGATTTTGGGTGATATAAGATGCAGTTTCTGTGGCTGATTTTCGGTGGTTTCATGGGCAGATTTCAGGGACTGTTTTTTATGGTTTGGAGTGCAATTCAGGGGATAATTTTCGGTGGTTGCTGGGAAAATTTCAGGGACTATTTTCAGTGGTTTGGAGTGCAGTTTGGGGTGCAGTTTTGGTGGTTTTGAGGGGTATTTTCTGGGCAGATTGTGCGACAATGGGGGGGCTGGTTTGGCTGTTGTTTGCGGCAATAGAGGGGGCTGATTCACGGCAATTGCAAGGGAAATTTCTTTGTGTTGGGCGTGAGTGCTGCTGTTTCTGGGGTTTTTTGGGCGTGAATGGAAGAGGTTGTTTGGTGTTATTTCTCACGGTGATGAAAGGGATTTTAAGGCTTGTTGGTTGCGGCAATGGAGGGAGTTTTTAGAATGCTTTAGTCGTGAATGCTAGGGGTTCTAAGGTTGGGCTTATGCTTCTTTTTGTAGGAGAGGGTTGGGATTTACCTTATACGGGTAGGAAAACCGAGATTGTGTAATTATTGGGGAATATTTAATTTATGTGTCATAAGGAAATGATTTCTTCAATTTAGGAAGGTAATTTGATTTGATTTGATTTGATTTTATTTAGTTTAGGAATGTGATTTAATTTAATTAGGAAGGTGATTGATGAGATTTAATTTGAATCTTTTTAATTTGGGAAGGTGATTTGGTGTGATTTCAACATGTGTTTAATGTGTGGATTTGTTATTTCGGAAGGAGATGGGCGTGTGGTTGGTCCTTTTGGTGGGCTTGGTGTGTGGATTGGTGAAGTGTGGGCTTGGTGTGTGGCTTGGAGGGGTTTTGGGCCAATGATAAGTTTTAAAACAGAGGTCTAACGAGCAAACCCGAAGCTAAGCAAACGAATTAAATCCAACAGGGTATTGATTTCTGACTTTTCCCTTCCGACGTCCGTTTCCCGCGGCTTCCGCAACTTAAGAGGTAGTGCCTCAATACGAGACTCATCATCGGGACTTATATGCAAAAATGCAGTGCCTACAGTCGTCCCCACTTTGATGGGACTTATGCAGTGTGTGACAATGAAAATCCTATCAAAGTTATGCAATGCATTTTTACTAACCTGGCTCGCCAGCTGCCGCTTGACTTGCCTGTTGCTTTAAACTGAGTTGATCTGGTGGTGAGGTGTTTTGACCTCTGGGTTTTGTTCCCGAACCATCGAATGTGGGCTTTATTCCCGAACTGTGCTGATGATGCAGTGGGCCTCGACCCTGTGATGCATCATGGAACTGCAACTGATGTAGGCCTCAACCCGTGCTCCATTCCCGGAGCGCTATTCCCGGCAAGTGATGATGTGGGCCTCAACCCGTGCTCCATTCCCAGAGCATCATTCCCGGCGAATGATGATGTGGGCCTCAACCCATGCTCCATTCCTGGAGTGCCATTCCCGTGAGTGATGATATGGGCCTCAACCAGTGCTCCATTCCCGGTAAGTGATGATGTGTGGGCCTCGACCCTAGGACGCATCCCACAACTATTGATGATGTGGGCCTCAAGCCTGGGACTCATCCCCAAAACTGATACTGATATGGGCCTCGACCCTGAGACTTATCCCCAAAACTGATACTGGTGTGGGCCTCGACCCTGGGACTCATCCCCAAAACTGATGCTGATGGTGGGCCTCGACCTTGGGACGCATCCTAAAACTGCTGCTGATATGGGCCTCGACCCTGAGACGTATCCAAAAAACTGCTGATGTGGGACTCGACCTTGGGACTCATCCCCAAACTGATATTGATGTGGGCCTCGACCTTGGGACTCATCCCCAAACTGATACTGATATGGGCCTCGCCCCCAAACTGATACTGATGTGGACCTCGCCCCCAAACTGATACTGATGTGGGCCTCGACCCATGCTCCATCCTCTAAATGCCATTCATGGCATACTGAACCTCATCCCCGAGGCATGCCTACTGTGATGGTTCATTCCCGAACCGTGCTGTATGAGAAATGGTAGACTGGTAGCCCCTAGTCTCGGTTTATTTTATTGTTCTTTGATGCTTTCATTAGGTCTAGGTAGATCTCCTGGTGTGATGTTACATAACAACACACTATACTGTTTCTCACGAGATCATCCCGATAGCCAAACATATTTTCGTCCTCAAATGATGCTTCGTGTCGAAACCAGAGAACCTTTAAAGTACTTGATACACTCAAATTCGACATTTTGAATGGGTGATCTGAACTAGACTCCCAGTGTGTGTGCGCCAAGGTTCTTTCGCAGCTTAATCCTTAAGTAAGCCAACTCGATGATTTTGTCTTGGAGAACTGGATCAGTGGGTCTAACCAACCTAGATGTCTTGATCATACTCTGTGATTACTTCCTCGTACTCAACATGATATGGTTTTCTTCTTCTTTTCTTTCTTTTCATTTTGAACTTTTTTTTTCTCTTTTTTTCGACACACATACCCTTTAAGGTAGCATTTCTCCTCATGGTGGTCCTAATACTCGCCCATGGGTAGCTTCACGCTTATCGGTTATAGGTGGTCTATTTTTTCATTTTCTTTTCAGAGACTTTTTCTTCGTTTCCAACCATATCACATATCGTAACATAAGTAAACCAGGATGGAAATCTAGGCAAACGGTCATTCACTAATCCGCAATCTCTTCAACTAGTCATCTTTCCGAATACTCAGGCTTCTACTACTAAGATCCTGTAATCAAGTGCTCGCGAGTCTAGCCGAGATCAACCACTCAGAATACGGGATGAGAGCACATCTTGCACTCATCGTTTCTATGGTTTCACCCTAGAGCAAATAATGTCATCACCGGACATATGCCTAACCATCAAGGACTTTTCTTTCTTTTTATTTTTATATTTTTTTCACTCTACTGGAATTCTTCCTTTCAACCACTGATAACGTGGGCTTCGCCCCCTAGGATTCCTTCCCGAAACTGATACCGATGTGGGCCTCAACCCTGGGATTCCTTCCCAACTGATACAAATATGGGCCGCAACCCTGGGATCCATTCCCAAAACTGATATTATTGTGTCGCTGCTTCTGGTTAGCTTGCGTTTGCCACTTTCTCCATCTCTCATGTGAATACAAAACAAAACAAACACAAAAAGAGAATGCAAATATGTTACGTGTATGCATGCATGAATGAATTTCCAATTCCCTTGGTGACTGCTCGGTCTTCTCTTCCTCAGGGAAAATACTACTTCAATCTATCAACATTGATCGGCTCGGTGAACTCATTCCCTTCTCACTGCCCTATTTCCCATTACTTTCTGGACTATGTAGGGTCTTTCCCTGTTGGGTCTAAACTTTCCTCTCGAGTCTGTCGTCGACGGCTTCGACTGCTTAAGCACCAGATCACCCTTCTTGATCTTGGTGGGGCGCACCTTCTTGTTGAATGCTCGAGCCAACCTCTTCTGGTATATCTGCATATGATACAAGGTTTTCATTATCTTCTCATCCAGCAGTGCTAACTGTTCAAATCTCTGTGAGGCCCATTCTTGTTCAGGTAGCTCTGCTTCTGCTAAAACCCGCAAGGATTGTATCTTAACTTCCACCGGCAATACTGCTTCCATTTCGTAGACCAAAAAGTAAGGCGTGGCTCTTGTTGCCGCTCTCACCGAAGTTTTGTACCCCCACAGAGCGTATGGCAACTTTTCGGCCCAATCCGTGTAGTTCTCTGTCATTTTGGCTAACATCTTCTTTATTGTCTTGTTGGTTGCCTCGACTGCCCCATTTGCATGCGGCCTGTACGGTGATGACTTATGATGTCCTATCCCATACCTCTGTAGCATTGCCTTTATTTCTCATTGAAACTAGACTCTGTTGTATGTTACTACGTGATGCGGCATCCCATATCGACAAATGATGTTCCGGGCTATGAATTTTTCCATCTGCTTTGCTGTGATGTTGCTGAATGACTCGGCTTCCACCCATTTTAAAAAGTAGTCTACTGCCACTATTATGAAGCGATGTCCATTTGATGCATACGGTCAAATTTCTCCGATCATATCAATTCCCCATGCTGAGAAAGGCCACGGCTCTGACAGCCCATGCAACTCTGTGTGCGGCAGATGATTCAAGTTACCGTGTGCTTGGCAATCGTGACAATGCTTTACCAGCTTCGCGCAATCAGCTTTCATGGTCGACCAGTGGAAGCCTTGTCTTACTAACTTGCGAGCCAATTCAATTCGTTCATGTGTGGTCCACATACTCCGGCATGTACTTCTTTCATCGCCTTCTGAGCCTTTTTTTTTCTTAGACACTTCAGCTGAATGCCATTTGCTTGTCTCTTGTATAGTTCTCCCTTCAAACTCACATACTGAGAAGCTAACTTCTGAATGGCTATCATGTCTTTCCTACTTCCTTCTTCTGGGAATTCCCCCCGTTCTAGATATATCTGAATATCGTAATACCAAGGTTTCCCATCGTCGACCTATACTTCTAATATCCTCTCTATTTCATAGACGGGTCTGCCTTCTTTTGTCAACACTAGAGGTCTAATCACCAACTTCTCCAGATTTTCCCAAGTCGCAGCTAGTGTAGCTAAAGCGTCGGCCATTTGGTTCTCTTTTCGCGGCAAGTGCTGGAACTTGCAATCAGGGAGGGCTTGTGCCAGAATCCTGAGGTTGAATAGGTAGGGTTTCAACCGTTCTTCCTTCAATTCCAATTCTCCTTGCATCAGTCGGACTACTAACACTGAGTCTCCATAGACCTCCACGTTCTTAGCCTTCAAGGTTATCAATGACGTCAGTCCGAAGGCGCACGCTTCATACTCAGCCATGTCATCATCAAAAACAGGAATATCATCACTCAACCTGTTCAGAGGTTCCTCACGCCTCTCATTCTCAAAGCCTCCCCAGAGTGGGGCACAACCATACTGGCCACAACGGTGGTCAAAGCTTCCAACTACTCGGTAACCTTAGTGAGACTAGTCTCCAGCTGATCCATACGAGATCCCTCGTTAACTGATTCGCTCATGTTCGCTAACGTCATTTTGATGAGTCTTCTCTCTTCCATAACCCAACAGGTATCTATGGTGTGTTTTAAAATCGCATGTTAGCATGTATGCGTGCGATGCGTGGAATATATAAGTCGGCCCATTATCATTTTAAAGCATTCAATCACACTATTGCGAGGTGCAAACTTGTCCCAGTTGAAAAAGGTAAAACAGGTTTACACTTTTGTGATAACATGGCTAAGCAACTTCAAATGATAAGGGGCCTGAACATAAAGTGGCCCATCAGCATTTTAGAAGCTTTTGGCCCAATTGCCATAAAGCACGGACTCGTCAAAGTTTAAATGGCCCAACAAGCCCATATCTCATGACAAAGGGTCCAACTGAATCCAAATGACGATGGTCCTAAACGCAAGAATAAAGGAATAGTTTCTATTTGTCCTACAACTACAGTTCATATGCGGGTTTATAGGGGTATAGACAAGGGCTCTCGCCGGTGAAGGATTGCCCACGACTAGGACTCCCCACTCAAGGGTTCAAGCGACCAAGTGAGCGCACCTTTTTTTATACGCTAAGGTACGTGCCAACGAGTTATGATGCATGACTGACTGTCAGATGGATTTCCTATTGAAGATTCCCCAAGGGAGGGTGGAGAAAACTCTCTTAAATACCCAAGCCTCTTAGGCTCTTATCGCCTTGGTGACAGGAATAAACAATAAGTCCTCCAAATTAGTCCATCACAGTAAGCTTCGAGTGAATGATTATCTAGGTGCATTCACGGCTTTTCCTTTCAGATATAGAAATGTAGTGAATGAAGGAAGACACCAAACCATTACCAAGCTCTAATAATGCCTTTGATTAAACCCCTTCAACCTACGGTAGACACGGTTAATTAAAGCACAAATCACAAACATTACAAGATATTATTTCGGGGCCGATTCTCTATCCCCAGTGGAGTCGCCAGACTGTAGGACACAAAAATCAGCGACGCTGTTCCAGGCTCGCGGTCCGGTTGGGAGTACGGAGTAGCCTGCGGGGGACTAAACCGGAGAAATAAAATGGAGTCGCCACCCAGTGTGAGCTGGGAAAATGATTTAAGGCCGCACTCACCCCTCGCAAGGGAAGACCTCAAACCGTTGGATTCGGAATGGTCCCTTACTTATGCCACTTGTAATGAACAGATTTATGTAATAATATAACCGAGTCTACACAATATATCCTACATCTAAGTTCACATACAACCTATATCTAAGTTTGCATATAACCTATATCTAAGTTTGTATGCATAAAAATAAGTCGGAATAACGGCAAACACACAATCTCATGAATACATTAAATCAATAAGCATGGCAATGTAAATAAATAATAATCCAAACATAAACGTAGAAGTGATATAATTAAGTTCCTAATGCGAAGGAAATAACTAAATCATGCTTGGAAATAATCAACTAAATCACGCATAAAAATAACATACTAAACAACCTAATCATGCACAAAAGTAACATACTAAACAACCTAATCATGCATAAAAGTGACATACTATTTTTAATAAACAACGAATAAACACAAGATTGGATGAAACAAAATATGTGAGTTTCTCAAGTGGTACATGGAATTGTATCCCGAGTTCAGACCGCACTATCGTCCATTTGGATTCGGCTACGGAATTTACGTCCGGGTTTCCATCCAATATACCATGAAAGATAGCACAAAATCATTAATCCCATGGCCACAACATACATGAATCAACAATACGTATGCGAAGAAATAATAACAAATAACCGAAAAAGAGCAGGAATAAATAAAAAGGTGCCCTCAGGTCTAACCTCTTAAGTCGCCTATTGGAAGTGCATTACGCGGTTGTCAGAAGGGTTGATGCTCTGTAACTTTTCTGATTCACTGGTTTACTATTTTCCTTCGTTACGTCACTATTTTGGCTGCTGTTTCCTCAGTTTTGCTTCAGTTTTCTGGTTACTATTTGGTGTTGTTTGCGGTATTTTGGGTGTAGATACACACGTCTCCTCAGGCCTCTCTCACCCCACCAACAAACAAACCAAAGCCACGTATAAACCAGCCCTCCAACGCATAAACAAAGCCATAACAAATAATTCACCGACCCAAATAACAAATAACAAAATCAAAATAGCCCTGGACGTGAACATGCTGCCATCTGGATGTAAACAATCCAGCCAATAAATAAGATCAAACCAGTCATGTGAACAATACAAACAGCCACTAAACTGAGTCTAAAAAAATAGTCCAAAAACTACACCCCAAATACCGCAAACAACAACCAAATAGTAACCAGAAACCACAGCAAAATAGATGAAACAGCAGCCCAAAACAGCGAGGTAACGAAGGAAAATAGTAAACCAGTGAATCGAAAAAGTTACGGAGCATCAACCCTTCCGACAACCGTGTAATGCACTTCCAAGAGGTGACTTAATAGGTTAGACCTGAGGGCACCCTTTTATTTATTCCCACTATTTTTCTGTTATTTGAAATTATTTCTTCGCATGCGTATTGTTGATTCATGTATGTTGTGGCCATGGGATGAATAATCTTGTGCTATCTCTCGTGGTATATCGGATTGAAACCCGGACGTAAATTCCGTAGCCGAATCCGAATGGACGGTAGTGCGGTCTGAACTCGGGATACAATTCCACGTACCACTTGAGAAACACACATATTTCGTTTCATCCAATCTTGTGTTTATTCGTTGTTTATTAGAAATAGTATGTCACTTTTATGCATGATTAGGTTGTTTAGTATGTTACTTTTATGCATGATTAGGTTGTTTAGTTTGTTATTTTTATGCATGATTTAGTTGATTATTTCCAAGCATGATTTAGTTATTTCCTTCGCATTAGGAATTTAATTATATCACTTCTACGTTTATGTTTAGATTATTATTAATTTACATTGCCATGCTTATCGATTTAATGTATTAATGAGATTGTGTGCTTGCCGTTATTCCGACTTACTTTTATGCATGCAAACTTAGATATAGGTTATATGCAAACTTAGATATAGGTTGTATGCGAACTTAGATGTAGGATATTGTTGGACAATTATGACCCATAGCGTCACTATTTGTACAGATCATGGTGTTGTTGTATAAATTAACTATGTGACAAAGGAGATTGCACTCTTATCATTTGTGATTAGATCACCTAGATGTATAAATGATAGGAGGTCTCTATGATTTGTTCCTGGATTGTGAATGATATGAGACAGTATCAGTCCACGAAGGATAAATCATTAAATATCCCTAGTCAGAGCATTGTCCATATTGGACATCGATAAATGCGTAAAAGACTAGTATTACACTTGTGCACGTTGTGAGGGTACAAACGACATAGTTCTCATATATTTGGGTATAGGATACTCATGCAAGTGTAATAGGAGGTTGTTTTTTACCGATGGTATGGGAAACAGCTTCGCTCTGGATAGACCCTCGGATTCATTGGTAGTATGACTATGTGTCTATGGAAGTCCGAAATCAGGGTAGGTGTATTTGGTCTTAACCTGAGACTTGCAACCGCTAATACTTGTGACAATCAATATACTTTGGTTGCGGTCGTCCAGGAATTTAACAGGTTCTGTGTATGCCTATGCTGGGTATATTGAGAATCGTAGTGTGTTGGGTGTGATGTCAAGATGAAAGTGTCACTCCAGTCAAATGGAGATGATAGTCGCGTAGGATACGGTACTGGTTCTCTTAAGTACTGCAGTCATCGGGGTAAAATGACAAGGTCATGTTTATCCGATTATAGAGACTAGTTACCAGACATCCGATATGTGCTTCGTACGGGGCAGACATAATTCCATCCCCAGGCCTAGCACGTGATCATCCGATACTGGATCGACATACGTAATACTACGTAAACTACGCCTGATATAGATCCTTTATTCCTGTAAGGATATTTCTGGAGAATTGGGTAGGCATGGCGCTTTGCTAGAAGCCAATCTTGTCTTGTAAATCGGTACAAATGTAGTACTAGGTGTTGGGTTTCAATCAAGTCCCAATGATCATTTATAAAGCATAAAACAAGTGAATACAACAAAGAGAATGGCGGAATCATACTCACATCGATTGGATTGGATGCTACGAAGAACACTTCATGCTCTCCTCTTCTGTCATGCTCACGGTAAACCCACTGGTTTGGGCTTTATGATTTCGGCCATGGTGGATTTTGGACTCCATCTTCATCTTCAAGCTCCAAGCTTCAACAATGGATTCCAAGCTCACGAAATCTCTACATTGTCACCTTGTAATGTCTCATAGAGTGTGCTAGCACTATTATCTTGCAACAAGATCACTCTTTTGCCTCTCTACAACTCACGATTTTTTGTGAAACAAGTGAAGAGAAAACAGAAGCAGTGGGCGAGAGAGAAGAGGAAAAAATGGTGAAGAGAGAGTTTTATTTTTGGCTCCCCAAAAAAATGTATATGATGTGTGAGAAAGTAAAAAGTGTCAAATGTTTTTATTAATTTCCAAAATCAATTAACATTTACCATTTTTTCAATTTTCAAATGTCAAGCATTAAATGCTTGTCATCATCTCACATCACTTAATCCATCAAGTTGTCAAGTCACATCACTCAAAGTGACTAATGATTTGACGTTTGATGCGACTAGCGATTTGACGCTTGATTAGACTTGCGTGCCGCACTCGAATTCGAAATGTGAATGCGCTCGCAAATAATCCCGGGCTCGGGTTCACTAATTCCAAATTAACGAATTTTTCGTTGCGACGTAATTAAACTATTACGCCTAGCGAAATCACTATTCACGTCGCTTATGAATTAATTCTAAATTAACTCGTTCGCCCGAATTAAAATCTAATTTTAATTCCGCGTCGAAATCTAATTTCTTTTAATATATCAAATATATTAATTTGCCGATTAATTCTAAATTAATCGTTATCTCTCTTTAATTGATATTTTATCCCAGATAAAATATCTCCGTAATTAATTCCAGATTAATTCTCTCTCTCATCATAAATTAATCCCAGATTAATAAAGTACGAGTCATACATCATCGGTGAATCTTCGAGAACGACCCATGAGATCCCCGGATATGTTGGCAGTAAATTGGGTCGTCGGACTATCCGAACACGTAAGTACCTCGTACTACGTTTGTACCGATTTACAAGACATGGTTGGCTTCTAGCAAAGCACCATGCCTACCCAATTCTCCAGAAACATGCTTACAGGAATAAGCGATCTATATCAGGCATAGTATACACAGTATTGTGTATTCCGATCCAGTATCAGAAGATCACGTGCTAGGCCTGGGGCTGGAATTGTGTCTGCCCCGTACGAAGCACATGTCGGATGTCTGGTAACTAGTCTCTATAATCGGATCAACCTGACCTTGTCATTTTATCCCGACAGCTGCAGCATTTAAGAGAACCAGTCCCATATCCTACGTGACCATCATCTCCATTATAACTGGAGTGATACTTCCATCTTGACATCACACCCAATACACTACGATTCTCAATATACACAGTATTGGCGTACACAGAACCTGTTAAAGTCCTGGATGATCGCAACCAAAGTATATTGATTGTCGCAAGTATTAGCGGTGCAAGTCTCAGGTTAAGACCAAATACACCTACCCTGATTTCGGATTTCCATAGACACATAGTTATACTACCAATGGAATTCCGAAGGGGTCTATCCAGAGCGAAGCTGTTTCCCGTACCATCGGTAAACACAACCTCCTATTACACTTGCATGAGTATCCTATACCCAAATATATAAGAACTATGCTGTTGTGGCCCTCACAACACGCACAAGTGTAATACTAGTCTTTTACGTATTATCGATGTCCAATCTCGATAATACTCTGACTATGGATATTTAATTATTTATCCTTCGTGGATTGATACTGTCTTATATCATCTCAATCTAGGAAAAAATCATATGGACCTCTCATCATTTATATATCTAGGTGATCTAATCACAAATGATAAGAGTGCAATCTCCTTTGTCACATAGTTAATTTGTACAACAACACCTTGATCTGTACAAATAGTGACGCTATGGGTCATAATTGTCCAACAATCTCCCACTTGGCCTATAGCCATCACTCGAGTGTCTACCACCCGAACTATGTACGATTCGCTCAAATTTGCTGAGAAATACTTTCATCAATGGATTTTCATGATAATCGTCTGATGCGATTTATTCATCATCACATCGCCACGATGTATGATCCGAACGAATCAGATGATATCGAAGTATTTGTCTGGATCGTTGATGAGACCATTAATTCTTTAGCATGTGCTGACGCCTAGCTCATATGCGTAAAGAATTATATCTAATCTAATTAGATTATTATCGACCCCAGAAGGCTTCTATTGCTGCCAATCAACTGCAACAATAACCCGCATTTGTTGCTTATTCGGTAACAGTATCTTGCATGGAAGATTTCCAGCTCTCTGTACCGTTATTCAAACTTTTATAGTACCGTTGTTACGACTTATAGTCGTTATCATGAAAGCCAAGCTTTCACCGATTATTTTATGGGAATATCATTTCCAAGAAATGATATATCATCATTACTCAGGACATTCACTGTCAGTGCGCTCCCACTAACCTCCTGATATACACAAGAATTATTTTCATTTTTTAATTAAATCATACATCATTATGATTACATCAAAACGATAATTCCAATAACTTATGCTTGCTTCAATCCAAACATGGATCGATTAACCTGCAAACCTTGTTTGCTAGTTTTAGTATGACAAAACCGACAGGATGTTGTAAATATCCTCCAAAAGGTATCCTATGAAATATGCAGCATTAGCAAGCATTATCCAAATGGATTTACCATGGCATCAGGTAAAAGGTTGAATCGAAATCAACATAATGTTGATAACGGTACATTTCCGCTAAAAGCCTAGCTTTACACGTTGATATGTTGCCATCCATGTATGTCTTCCTTGAAGACTCATACAGTACCAGTAGGCATAATGCCTTGCGGTACATAGACTAGTATCCAAACATAGTTGATTTACATGGAATCCATTTCGGACTCATTACACTTTGTCATAATTGGGAGTCGATACCTTGTATCACTTCCTCATACGTAGTTAGTTGGTATACCTTAAAAGATAGACATCTTTATGAGGCGAGATCAGAAACCAATACCCCAGGTTGTTTTCTAATTTTCTCCGACATACGTAGTTCTTGTGTATTCGAAGATTAATGGTAACAGTTTCATCCTTGATGAACTATTTGTGTTCCATTAGGATTCGGTGTCAGGAATAGTATTACTCCAATTTTCATCGAGTTTTACTATCCTCCCACTTACCACTGCATATCGGTATTTCACTTAGGAAAACCGCAAGGTGAGCAACAATTAAATTGTTCTCAGGTGAGATGTAAAAGTACAATACTTACGGTATCCCTAGGATAACCTATAATTGGCACTTATCCAATTTGGGTTTTAGTTTGGTATCATCCAAACATATGCCCAGCATACCCAAATGATTAGGAATATGAAACCCAGTTTCTTTCCCGTTCAAATCTAATATGAAATCTGTCAAATATATTATTATGGAACCTTATTATAAATAAGTTCTGCACTGTTAATGCTTATCCGTCTAAGGAAATGGTAGCTCAGAGCGACTCTTGATTAACCTAATCATGTCTAAAAAAATTCGGTTAATCAGTTCGGTCACACCGTCCCAATGACATGTTCAGGGAGGAGTCCTCATTGAAAGAATACTTTACTCTTTCAAGTATGTAAGAAACTTATTGCTTAAGTATTTTCCATTAAGGTCTTACCGTGACAGTATAATACTTCAGCCGATCTGTTTGTCTATTTCGTGTCGAAACTTTAAAAGTTTCTGATTTGTGTTCTTCAAAAGAAACACATAACCATAACGAGATGTCACATCCGTAAAGGTCACGAAATTTCATATCCACCTCTAGCCTAGCTAGACATGGGCCTACTTGCTTCACTATGAACTAGGGCTATCAGATCAGTGGCATTTACACTTTTACCAAGTAAATAGTGTTTCAGGCACTTTGCCCATTAAATAGATTCGTAGACTTTATTTGAATGGAATCAAATTAGTCCGAGCACCCACTCTTCAAAAGTGTGGATATACGATTCTTGTTCAATGTGTCCCAGACAACATTGCCATATTCAAGTTTCAACCTGATCAAATCAGTTTGAGCTATTTGTTTGTCATGTTATACGTGTGAGATTTATTTATATTCTAAATATAAATTCTGTTGTTCACATCTAATGTGTTTTTCTCAATATCATCTTTATATAGTAAAACACTTTAGTGTTGTAGAATATAAAGGTATATCCGCAACGGATTATACACTGATATAGAGATAATGTTTCTAGTCTAGTCAAACTAGTTACATTATAACAGTTTCCTAATTTAAGTACATACCTGAAGGTAGTTCCTAAACTTAGGTATCTACGGTTAAAACAGTGACTTTCGTCCCATTCTCAATTCGCAGATTAATCTGAATAGAAGTCAGTCAGTTTCTGATCACAGCAGATTCTGAACATCAGTACATATTTTTATGTATCACACTAAGTATCTAAAATCTAATTTTAATACTAGTAGTGAACATATTTATGACAAACATATTTGAAGTCAGAGCCTTGCTCGTCTTCAATTCCTTCTTGGGATATGTCCTTTTTTTCTTCCTAGAAGATTATAATGATTTTTCCGTTGCCCATTTCAACATTCCAGAAGCCTTTGGCCAAGCCTCGGGTTTCTTCTAGAATATCGAAGTAAGGTGCGCCTTGCGCTACTTGCCTAATTGCAACTTTGACTTTGTCTCCTTGAGAATAGTCATTAACTCTCCAAGAGTTAATTTGGCAATATTTACTTCTAAAATCTAAGTATAGATTTATGAAGATCCTTCAATTCCAATATCATACTTTAAGAATGTAATCCTTAGTTCTGATAAAGAAATTAAGGAGTCTATATGGCAAGATAATGGATTAAGCACTAAAGTTTCATTACATGAATATTCCAAATATCATGTTCCACTTATTTGCTTAACTCCAGGCTAGGCCTAATATGTTATTTTATCAAATAAAGTAACTTATTATTTTTCCAGGACTATCCTGAAACTTATTCCATATTTGAAAATTAAGCTATTTAAATACATTTTCCCCTAGGATTATGTTTTAAATGTCAATCATTCAATTATCTTGATTCTAAATAGACCAACTATTTAATCAACGATTTGTGATACTATGTATTATATTGATTATTATAGTCCAACTATATAATCAAATATAATTTAAATTATTAATAACCTCATTACATTGATTACTATAATCCAATTATAAAATCAACTGTAAATTGAATTATTAATTCAAATATATTGATTACTATAATCCAATTATATAATCAACTATAATACAGTCCAATTGCTTATAAAAACAAAAATTTAAATATTAGTCCAACTAACATTTAATTGATATGACGAAATTTTGTTTGAGCGCGTATGGCGAGTAATTGAACGAATATTGCGAATTCATTCTTGCCTCCCACTATTTTTTCGGCGAGCCTCCAACCCTCTGTCGAGTAATCTGGAAATCGTGTTTCCTAGTGGGCTAGGATCCCGTTAAATATCACACAATCTTGACTTTAGCCAACAAATTGTATGATAATTAACTAGGTAGATCTCTAAGATCAATTGGATCCAATCCAATTCCTAGATCCAGTAGGGGGACATCCAAGTCCGAAACATATATCTTATATATGCCAATACATCCAATGTATTACCTAACCTTTTTCCTCTGAATCAACTAAGCCTTCGCTTTGGCACAACAAACTTAGTGATCCCATTTAAGCGCGACCTATTGACCATGGAAAGCTTCGTAATCAATGTCAATGGACAAGAAGTGGTCTTGACTTTGGCCAACAAACCACTACTTGGACAAGACACCGATATGGAACAAAGCTATTGTGATTCAAACACATCCTCGACGGACAAAGGCCTTGACTTTGGTCAACAAGCCAATGCCAGTCTCGGATCTTGAGTAAGAATCACTCAATGTAAGGAAAACGCTTAATATTATTTGAGGGTTTTTCAATTGGCAACCAATTTATTATCATTGTTAAGGTCTCATCATCACACACCTTAAACATGCATTCTAAACACATAATAAAGCGCGTATAAATAAATAATAATGATATGCGGATGGATACTTTACATGATCAAATTTATAAATCAAATTTATTACACAATTTCTAAAATTGCCCCACCCATCTAATATCCATCCGATATACATTATTCATGTCACAATCATGTATTCACACAAGCATTTTATCAATCAATCTAATCCAATTAATTAATGATAATTATGTTGGTTTATTCTAAGGTCCCAAGATCAAATCAATACATGAAATAATGTGTGAACACACCAACGGAGGTAGCGGAATACTCACATTGATCGGTATGTCGATTTGGAGACGATTCAAGCCCAAAAACGCACTGCCTTGTAAGCCTACTGCATGCAGTCCACTGCCTACAAAAAACAGAAAATTGAGTGAAGAAAAACGGAGCTCCTAGCTTCGTCGGATGGATCCCGTCTCATGGTCGAACCTCCCTACCACCTTCGCAAGACTTGTAAGTGTGCTAGCACTTGATTTCTCACCATGAGAAACCACTCTTGGCTTCCCTTTGTTCACGCCATTCTGGTTCCAAACCAGTGAAGATTTTCTTCATTTGGGCGTGAGAGAAGAGAGGAATTTGAGAGAGATGAAATTGGTATTAAGTTAAAAGATTTACCAAAAATCAATTTATATTATGCCATAATTTTCATTAAATTAATAATAAAATTATGACACATAACATGCAATGGCTTAGAGTGTCAACACTCAATTCCATGCAATGACATTGAGTGCATTGTACACTATCTACATGCAATGCATTAGAATTACATGTGTCATGTGGGCCCCACACGTTTCCAAATCAA